>JANAVB010000002.1:0-45076 GCA_029216955.1 Iris pallida | reverse complement strand
ATGTGGCACTGTACTATTGGCAGAACGCCGACATGGACCCCATACGAATGTGGGAAAGTCAATGGAAGAGTACCACACGACGGATAGACTGGCCGTCTGCGGAAAAGTAAGCATTTCCGTGCTATTTAACAGCATGATCATAGTGAGTACGAGACTGTATTTAAGTCAACATGCTGTATGTGTGGTGGTGGTGCCCTAATTAATAATTATACAGAAACAATGTGTCTTGTTAATTATTTATGAGGGATATTGTGGATTAGTCTAATAATTAGGGAAAATATAGAAAAAGTTGAGCTTTATTTATTATGGGTGGGTCTGGGGGATTGTAGCTGCCCACCATTTGGGCTCGATGGAAATAGTCTATCTTCTTGTGGCAAAGTGGAAAAAGGTGACGAGATGAGATATCTGTAGAAAGCTAGGATTTTGTTTTATAAGTTATTATTATTATTTATTAATTTTTTTATACAGGGTATGGGGGATTGTAGCCACCTGTGGCCAGTTCGTCCGTCACGTGTCGCCGTCTTATTGGCGGGTCAACCAGCGTTGGACTGTGAATACAGAAAGGATCAATGGGGGTGCGGCCACGCGGCACACGGATCAATCCGCCTGCGGACAAATTAGCTTTTCTGATATATTTATAGTCACAAACAGTAAAGAGTACTTTTGTAGTTTCTAGGTAAGAGACATCGGCAGCTTCTCCTTCAAACGCAACATTACATGCCACATCAAATAAAGGATTTCGTCGAAAAAACTTAATTAGTGCTAACTATATAGTTTACATCCACAAGTCATTTTTGTTCAATGTGCGCGTGCACCGACGGTGCACACGCGCGTCCAACCGTGGTGGAACAGTAGGGAGGGTAGGGGGGAGTAGAAGTAGGGGAGAGGGGAGAGTTGTCGCGGGAGAAGGAGGAGGCGGCGGTTAGAGCAAGGGAGAGCATTGGGGGGGGGGGGGGGGGGGGGGGGGGCGCTACCAGAATATCACATATTAGCGACGCCTAAAAACGTCACTAAAATGAAGAAAAACGTCGCTAATCCTTGTCAGCGACGTTTTCAGCTTGTCGCGTTCCAACAAGCGCTGACAAAGAAAACGTCGCCAAACGTCACTGATGCGTCGTTTACCAATAACGTTTACACGTCGCCAATTTGGCGACGTTTACCGACAATAAATCAAAAATTTAGCGACGTTTACCGATAACAAGTTAAAAATATAGCGACATATACGTAGTCGTAAACGTCGGTAGAAGTTGCAGGATTTAGCGACGTTTTGGTTACTGCTACCGACGTCTATCGACTGCTTATTGTAGGTGATATTCTGCAGACTTACCGACGTTTTGCGACGCCGTACTAGTCGCTATATAGCATCGCTAAATATCGCTAAACGTCGTTAAATATACAAAAAAAAATAAAAAATAAAAAACGGAATGACATATTCTTAGTGTGGTATCCTTGCAGTTTAATAATGAACAATTAATATGAATAGACCCGAGCAACCCTCCGTTGAATTCCCTGGGTTCGCCGACCCCTTCGGTGGAACACTCAACACCGGTAAATTCGCATACAGTTGAAAAGAATAATAAATAAAATATGATAAAAATAACACATAGTCTCAAAGTCTACACACAACCAATATCCAATGACTACATAACCAATATCCAATGTCTACACATAAATATCCATGCAGATAAGTCTACACAACTAACCAAATGCATAGTATTCAAACCCAATATCATGGGTCTACGCACGAACAAACACTCTACACAAATAATCAACAAACAGTCCTAACTAGGACTACTGCGGATCTGGAATAGGAGGGGCACCGCCGCGCATCAGGGATAAGAACAGCTCATACTGCTCCCGTGAAATCGATACCGATGAAGGTGGAGTCGGTGACGTTGAAGAAGGCAGTGACGTCGGTGAGTCGGTGACGATGAAGGCGCACCGGAGGACGGAACTGCTCCAATGCTGCTTGTCCCTAGTTGATGAATCCATGGTAGATAAAAGCCTCGTACTGCTATCAACCATTGAATCCTGCATCAACGTCAGTCTCTGGCCCATGGACAGCTGTGATGGCTACAGCTCCGTCACGCTGTGCTATGTCGACGCTCTAAGATCAGTAACGCCACACTGTCTCTCATCATATCCCTGAGCTCCATGATGCTGCGCTCGAGCGTATCAAACGTGCAAGGAGCGTGGCATCGTCGTATGCGACTGAGACTGGGCTGCTCCTGGATCCGTCACAGCTCTCGTCATGTCTTCCGTTTTCCGTTATACGTATTTCCAGTATACGTGTACGGAATCCTTACCCGTATTTTTACTTATCTTGCCTTGCTAGCTAATTTTGGTTTAATCTTGTTTAGGTTCATCATGGCATATCATGCTTTGACTTGGTCATTTTGGTTTGGCTTGGTTTATTCCCTTTGGTTCATCATGTTGAACCCAACCCCTACTACCACCATCTCCTTTAAACCCACCTACTTTTTCTCTCTTCTTTTTCCATAACTCCTCCTTCTTCTCCATTAAAACCTCTCCCCCTCCATAGGTAAGTGCTTCTTGCTTCCACTTGAGAACCCATTTTGATGGTTCCAATGGTCTTAGCATGATTCTAAACCACTTTAGAACTTGAAGATTTTTATTTTGGTGCATGGATTTTTGTAGATCTAAGAAATTGCCATTTTTGGATTTTTGTTGTTTTGATCTATTTAACTTCTTTATTTGCATGTTTTATGGTTCCATATCGTAGAGACTTTCGTTCTGCCCCATTTGACCTATGGAAGTTCGAATTTGGACTCCGGACAGAGATTTGGTGGAGCTCGAAAGCTACGGCCTTTGGCGTTTTTCTTCCCAGACTTGTCGGGAAGAAGAACAGTGCTTGGGCGCATGAACTTGCCATGCGCCTGTCACGCCCCAGAACCAGAATACTGGAGAGCGGGAGAATGACTCAGCAGCTACGTATTACGGGTAGATGAATACCGTATAATACGATCAATGCTGTCTAACCAGACGAGGGGGGTGCATACTACATAAAAGTCTTACTATGGTCTTTACACATCTATTGTCTCAATCATTCGAAACAAGAAGCAGAAATAGAGAACATGTAAGATAAAGCAATAAGGCGTCCCAAATGCTCAGTCAAAATATTCTGGAAATCTGACTTTACAAAATATAGCCAGATGGTATAGTAACATGTACACAATTGTTATCAGCTGCAGTCTGACTTTAGTTACAATTATGCAAAAGTAAGTGCAAGACGATCCGACTAACATGTCGGTGCCAAACGGCTAAGTATAAAGTGAATAGCAAAAACGAGCGGTAAAGAAAGGGACCCACTCGAGTCCTCCTACGATCATTCCCCTAGTATTGACCATCTTGGAGGTGGACGTATGCTGAGTCCTCGAGAACCGGCTCTAAATCTGGCCATACAAAACCAGAGAGGTTAGACCTCTAATAGCAAGTACCACAAGGAAGGACGATATGAAGGACTAAACCAGTAAGTAAAAGAATATAATGATAATAGTTCTCTGCTTGCTACTAGGATTCACATCACATCACGACACTTCGAGCCAACCTCCCAACCAAACAAGGACAGAAGTTGGCCCGTCATGTCCTGACATTCTGATCGTCCCAGTTAGGTAACAGAGTAGTACAGTACACAAACAAATCATCTTGAACGGCCAATCAACTACTACGGCTTGCTATTGTGAGTCCCAAGTTATCCTGGAATTATGCAATTAGGGATTTCCCTGTTCTTACTATGTGCGAGCAAGGCTAGTCTATCCAGTCAATCATGTGCGCCATGCATGAATTAGACGAGTCCTAGCAGGACGCCCGTCAATATACAATATATAATAATAATAAAAGCAGATACTGTTCCCTGCCCGTGTGGCAGATTTACAGTATCTGTGGGGACCAGCCGGCCCGTCGGGTACTACTCGTCCTAAGGGGGCTGCCATGTAAGAACTCGGAAATCCATTCTCTCCATGCCATCATTATTTTATTTAACTTAATAGTCTCTACGTTAAGCGAAATCCCATGCCGTGGATCATGGTCATTCAAATGAGTACTTTTGTACGAGATACGATATACGCAACTTTACAACGATACCCGTACGGCTATGTCGTAGGTCTTACATAGCGTGATGCAACAATCAAATCTAACCATGGAGTAATCATACCTTGACCATAAAGTACACATGCTGGTTTTTGTAAGAAAAATAAATAACTAAATAAATAAATAAATAAATAATTTGAAGCCTGCATGTGCCTGTATGCCAATATTCGTGATCGGCTAATCGAGTATAATAGTTCATTACATGAACGTGTCTCATTCATTCAATTCAATAAGATGACTAGCCAGTCTCTTAGTTCCAACTAGGAACGCATGATCAATTATTAGTCAATGTCACAATCATTATTAATGGTGACAAGGCATGAAAGTCAATTAGTATTACATGGGGTCGAGCCTATAACTCCTCAGAGTTAAGTTCTAGTCATACTGGTATCCATGGATCAATCAAGACACATGACACATTCCACATAACAATCTTTATTAACAATATTAACATATCATGATTTATCAAGTTCATGCAAAAATACGTAAGGATATAATAGGAGAATTATCATGCCATCATTAAATGATTAAGTTATAGAACAAATAAAAACACCCAGGTTAGAAAATCATGCCAACAAGTCTATACTAAGGCCAAAAGTCATGCCAAGTCTAGTAGGAGTGAGCGTGTAACAGCGTGAGCGTGAAAGCGCCCAAAGCAATCCTTCCTCCCTAGTGGGCGAATAAGTGTGACCCCCCTTGGGCGCATATGTGTGTTCCTATGTGGGCGCATAACCTTTTGTTGGCGCATAGCTTTCTAAAGCATGTCACTGCACCATGCTTTTCCCATTGGCACTTGGCCACAAGGGTCTTGCTTCCCCTCCTTGGGTGCATAGACCACCCTCCTTGGGCGCATAGGGGCTGCCCTAGTGGGTGCATATAGCTCCCACCTTGGGCGCATGGTGGCCAGGGCTACCTTCCTTTGGGCATTTTGAGATCTTTTGGTTTTGCACCCTTTTTGGCCATGTTGTTTCATGACTTTTCCATGGGTTGCTCACACGATTACGACACGACTCATGCGTGCCACAGCTTGGCATGACACGACATGATACAGCACGTGCGTGCCACGGCTAGGCATGACACGACTCGTGCAAGCCGCGGCACGACTTGGCACGACTTAGCACGAGTTAGCACGATTTGGTTAGTCATGGCACGATTTTCTATGTATGGCTTATATAAGAACGCGACACGATTTGTGCGAGCCGTGGCAAGGCTTGGCACGACTTGGCATATGTTAGCCTTCATGTAGGCGCATAGAACCCTGTAGGCACATAGCCCTTGGACGCACGATATTTTGGCATTTTTCCCTTTTATGCATTTTCTTCTTTTATGGTGTAAGTTGCCATGTCTTTTCGACTTTATTGTACTTTACACTTTAGGCCATATTTTCTTTTTTAAACGGTATCCCGTTAGGGTGCACTCAGGATTATGTCTTTTCTTTACCTACATACTAGTTGGTATAATGATATGCTGCATAACCATGGTATGTGAACACCATATGATGAGAGATATGTAGTAAACCAGGATGGTGGCCCATCGTGGCGCACTCCTAACAAGTAACATGACATGATGGTGATCCGTTGTGGTGCACTCCTGACAAGTAATCTTGACATATAACTCATGAACACTGTTGCGACGGCTAACTTGACATGCTAAGTAAATTCTCATCTTAACACCGTGGGTGATTGTATTGAATGTGCACGTATAAGCTACCAGTCTTGTCCGCATCATGTCTAGGACTTGTATCCCTGGTTACCACGGTTAGGAATACATATTGAATCTGACTAGGTTAATGACTAGATTGATCAAGTAGTTCATATAGAGAGGTATTCCGGCTACAAGCAATCCCGTTATCTGGGCACCTTCTCTGATGGACTTGTAGCCTGCCGACGAGTAGGGCATATTTCTAGCTCACCGTAATATGGGGCACTTCATGAAACGATTACTATGCACACTGTCATGTGTTGCACTCAAGTCACCTAACAAGTCATGATAACTCTTAGCATGCACCTTGCGTCTGGATAACCTGGATAGTCTGCAGGACTTGTGGCCGTAGGGATACCTCATTGCATCTTGCTAGTAACTATGCGTGATAATCCTAGTTAGTTTAAATATCAAGCCGTACTCTTGCTTGGCCGTGAATGTTGGATGGAGTCCCATCTTGTCTAGTCTTGCCTAGACCCAGTACATGGCTATCTCAGGACATGCTTGTGTATGCTTTACCTTATCGATGATTGGATAGAAACGAAGTTCTGTTCAGGTGAAGGGTTACAACTCTGGTCCTTGTTTGGTTTACGGATTGTAACTTGGTTACCGAAATAGTCATTTAGTTATCTTATCGTTTATCACCCTGTTTTCTCTAACTCATGTCTTTTGTTATTTCATCTATGACCTTATGTGCTAATATGCTGGTTTTAGTTCTTAAGTAAAGCCTCCTTTGTGGCACTTGCTCTTTCTGGGGTCTGACCCAGCTGGTTTTGTATGGCAAAATTTTGGAGCAGCTTCCGAGGATCTTCCAGCCTTCCTGCCAGATGATGACCACTAGAAGGAACACTGGCAACGAGTGGGTTTTATTTTGCTCTCCCACTCTGTTGTAAAATTATTCTGTTGAGGCATTTAGCCGCCGAGCAAGTGTTAGCTCATGTTGAATTTACATTCATGTCTGCTTAATGGCTGTAACATGATTGACACATCCTAGGATTGATCATGTATGACTTAAACTCTTGTTAGTCTTCGTATTTTGTATGACTAGCTTCATGATCATCTGAATATGTAATGTTTGGGATGCCTTACCTTGTATGTCTGATGGTCTATCATCTTGTTACATTTACTTGCTTGCTTGAGATTGAGACACTAGGCTTGCTCTTGACCCTAAGTGTCACGCCCCGCTCCCGTAGGAGCGATCGTCCTCGCTAAGGCGTGATGCCGCACGAGCCTAGATTGCGCTCGTGCAAGACAGGTTCCATAACGGTCGATTACAGCGGCGGCGACGGGATCATCGCACAGAAGTTCCAAGCAGTTACATTGAATATGCAGCGGAAATTTGAAACAAAAACACATGAACACAAGTCATTCAAAAGAAACTCTTTTATTGATATTTAATACAAGATTACATTTGTGGGCGCAAGGCCAAATTACAAGTCTCTCGTGCTCACTTTTTTCTCATTTACAATTCACTCTGCTCTCTCTCATCTCCCGATACAATTGCTTGAGCCAGCGGAAGCTTCGAAAGACGATGTCCATACATTATGTTCTGTATAAGTCTTTAATTCACGCGGCCGCACGCTTCGAATCGCCAAGGAACTCCGTGCCTCGACACATCCAAGTGAGCTCCGTGCCACGAGCTTCTACCTGTGCCTGTACATGAACACTGTGTGGGTGTCAGTACTCAACTGTACTAGTGGAGTGAGCTCTTCGTCCATCCATACAAAACCGACACGTTTATTTACTTTGTGCAGCTTAAACCCTTTCGATTGTCTTTCTAGTCTTGCCTTAGGATCAGTTTTAAGACTTGACGTCTAACCAACTCGATGTGCAACGACATGATCGTGCTACAATACCAACGAGTATTTCGATCGAGGCAGTGCCTCATCGGGCAGGAACTTGACCAAACTTCGATTCGGGACGGCAGGGTCGTGCCATATTCTGTTCGTAACTTAACATGTTCGGGACAGTGCTTCGCCGAGGAGCAATTTATGCGCACTCGGCCGTGCCAAGACTTTTACTTAAACTCAAGCCTACTAGACCAATTCTCGTGCTAGCGATGTCAAGGGGGAACAACTCGTGCAAGTCGTGCCTCTAGACTTTGCTTAGACTTGTCCGTGCTTCGAGATTGAGACCGCACCTCGCAACATATCAAGACTTATCTTGTTGCCGCTTTGCGGCCCTTCTATTCGACTCATGAACCAACTTAGACAAGACTTGCCAAACCTAGCATCGATCTCATGGACATCCTGACGCTAATCTATCGTGCCAAGCACGGTGCCTATGCTGCAGCCCAGTCTTAGGCCCAGACCTTGTGTTACCGACTAGACCTGCATTCAAGCTCCAGACCCAAATCCAAAGGCATACACGTGGTGTGCCGCTATTGCTGACACATCTACATGAGTGGTTACTAGCAATTTTAAGCTATCTTGGACATGGCTCGTGGGATATCGGCCTGTACCTACACGGGTAGCTAGCCCGGTGGGGCCGAACTCTCCCATGCGGTCATCCAGCATCCTACTTTGAGCAACACTCGCTTCCTCCGGGCCGAATGATCCCGGCGCCCCGGTGATCATTCGAGAAGACTACACCTTATCGACAAGTTGCCCAATGACCATGCATACTCGATCTATCCAGTCTATCCAGTCCTTTTTCAACATGACCATGCATTCCTTCTTTCTATCGAGACTTAACGAGACTCCCAAGCCGCGGGACCGATCTCGTGTGCGGGACATATCAAGACTTAGAGAGACTCCCAAGCCAGGGGATCGATCTTGTGTGCGGGACATAACAAGACTTAGCGAGACTCCCAAGCCAGGGGACCGATCTCGTATGCGGGACATATCATGAGTTAGCGAGACTCCCAAGCTAGGGGACCGATCTTGTGTGCGGGACATATCAAGACTTAGCGAGACTTCCAAGCCAGGGGACCGATCTCGTGTGCGGGACATAACAAGACTTAGCGAGACTCCCAAGCCAGGGGACCGATCTCGTGTGCGAAACATATCATGAGTTAGCGAGACTCCCAAGTAGCGGGACCGATCTCGGCGACAACCAGTCGCGTGGACTTCCTTTGTTCGTGGCAAGATTTTTACTAAATCGATTGTAACTCGTGCCTTAGACAGGCCTGGTTCTATAGGCGACGCTAACGCTCAAGTCATATACTTATACGACGAGCCTTGTTCTCAAGGGATTACGTGACTTGACAACCGCAGATAGAGCGGGACAGTGCTAGAAATGGCTTCGATAGCCCAGCACAACTCTTGTCTAACTTATTCGAGCAACGACTCGACGAGCAAGGACTACGCCGAGCTCCGCATCGAGGGAACGTGCTATGCACGGGGCCGACTTGAACAACCAAGTTCGTGCCTAGACTTAGCCAACGAGCCATGTAAAACGACTTAACTTGCGGGACGTACGAAGGCTATGCCAAGCCTTTGCGGGATAGGATCGTGCATGCTTTGTTAAGCATTTATGCGGGCGACGCCTATGACTTAGGCTGATTTGAGTGTCGGGGCAACATGACGGGACCGTGCATGCTTTAGCAAGCATTCACACAGGCGACGCCTATGACTTAGGCTATTTCAAGTATCGGGACAACTTAGCAACTTAAGCCAACTTCCTTCTCCCAAGCCACGGGATCGAAGGATCGAGTGTCATTTGAAAGCACGCTGAGCCGACTTCTATGCAGACCGTGGGACCATTTTCCATATTCTAGGACATTCCGACGGGTCGGGATTATTCCCTTAGCTATGCACGTTCGTAGCTTTTAGATTAGCCTACCAGTGCAAGTGGAAAACATTGCGAGTTATTATGTGAAGGCTAAGATGAGGCAAGTTTACCGAAACTACCCCACCTGTGCGAGGAGTTGCCTCGGACGAGCGAGCCTTCGAGCTGCCGTTGCAAGGCTAAGTTCCAACGCCGTTGGCGATTCGATTTCTCCGATTGACTTTGCGGGACGGGGCACTACACTAAGTGACAAATAGCTTGTCGTAAACCCTCAAGCATCTAGACAGCCGTGACCGTATTGCGAGGTAGGATTCACTTCAATATACGTAGCTGGCTGTGTCTGTCCCCCGCTCTCCAGTATTCTGGTCCTGGGGCATGACACGGTTTAAGTGGTGGCCCATGCAGTTCTTGTAAATCAAGTTGGGTGAGGGTTTCACTGAATAGATGTCTTAGTCAGCACTCGCCTTTGATCTCTACTCGTGTCTTTTAATCTTTCTGAAATCTTGACCTGATCACATGTTTATATCCTCGATCTATCCTGGTCCTTTTTTATTGTTCTCCATGTCGTTTCTTCAGCGGTATTATTCCTGGTCCTACCGATCAGCAAGGCGGAGCACCTCCAGTGGACCAGCAGTAACCTGGAGACCAAGCCCAGCACTCAGGGGTAGCCTCCAGAGTCATGCCTACTGGGGGTCAGGAGTCACCAGTTCAGTCACCCAGCCTGCAGAGCCTGACAATGGAACCCTGGTGGGTCTCATCAGGGAATTGCTTGCATCTCAAGATCGTCGGAGCGATGCCCTGTACCAGGCAGTACAAGATGCCATGGGCCATGTTGGTTATCAAGGGAACAATACGACCAACAGTTTCAAGCGCCTTAACCCTCCCTTCTTCGACGGTAGTAAAGACGCTATTGCAGCGGATGCGTGGCTCCAGGACATCGAGATTATCTTAGATGCAGCCAAGACTCCAGAAGGAGAGAAGGTAGCGGTAGTGCACCAACAGTTATTGGACCTAGCCCGCAGCTGTTGGGCGATGTTAGCAGTTGGATTGGCGACGCCTGTTCCATGGGCGATATTCAGTGACAAGTTTCAGATCAAGTACTTCGATGCTGTAGCTCGGTACGACCTATAGACGAGGTTCACCAATCTCAGGCAGATAAGCAGGACGGTCGATGGATATGCGGCCGAGTTTTCAAGTCTTAGTCGATTCGCTCCTACCTTGGTGGCTGTTTGCCATTGATTGTAAAAGTATAGAACAATGTTATAGAAGAACTGAACTTAGACTCACAATACAAACTCGCTCGTACAAAGAAAGCCTAGGAATGAAAATCTAGGTACAGCAATCTAAGTACGATTGTTTATTTTTGATTCTGGGGGGTGACGATAGAGTCTTGGGAAAGCGACGGCAGCTCTGCCTTACTCCTTGGACGATCGGACGTAGCCTTGGCTCTGATGAAGAAATGCTCTCGAGATGTGTGGAAAGACTCTTCTGTGCGTGCCTTTATCTCTCTGTGCGTCCAGTCGGGTGGAAAGAATCTCCTTTCTGGAATTCTCCTCCTCTTTTTCTTCCGAATTCTCTAGGGTTTGCAAGGGAATGGCACCTTGCTATTTATAGAAGTGGGAGTGTGATCATTAGGGTTTGCAATGATTCCTCCTTGGAAAGTCGACGGCCAATCATCTGGACCATTAATCTTGATTGCATCACATCTGGGCAATTAATTCTTGATTGCGCCAAATTCGTATGGGCAATTAATGCTGATTGCAATGAATATTCATAATTTGTCATGACAAGCTCTGATCTCCCGCCACGTGTCCAATTTTCTTAATTACAACAAATCTAATTTGATCTGAGTAATAATGGTGATTGCACTAAATCTGGTTGTTATGATTTGCGAGCAGCCATAACTCCGAGGGGATAAGACAGCCACGTGTCTCAACTTGTAATGAGGATCGCCACGTGTCTCAACTGTCGTGAGTGGGACATCCTGACATAGCCGTATGAGTGCAGTCTCTAAATGAACCGCATATGGGTGACCCCCACACTCCTAGCCGCATGAAGGGGACATCCGCATGAAGGTGACAGCCGCAGAAAGGTGGCAGTTGCATGAAGGAAGCAGCCGTATGAAGGTGGCAGCCGCATGAAGGAAGCAACCGCCACTACAACAAAAAACCCATTTTACAATGTTTCATTTACAACAATTTTAAAAAATATTGTAAAAAGTGATATGATTTACAATATTTCTAATGAGAACGTTGTAAAATGTTGGTGATAACAACATTTTGTATTTAAATGTTGTGAATCTAGTTTTTTTTTTACAATAATTCAGTATAAATGTTGTAAATTTAAACTTTAACAACTTTATTTGTACATAGTTAAAAAAATATTTAAAGAGTTGCGGGAAGCTGCAGGTTATTGGGTCCGAGCGGGATCCAAATATTTCACCAACTCTTTTCTCTTTTCATGTTCCCGCGGTCCACATATATCTCCTCCTATATTTCCCCAAAACAAAATAGGGTTTATATTCCGCGTATACTTTCCCAAAACCGAACCCCTAATATTTTTCTCCCGCCCTATATTTTGCTCCCGCCGGGTCCAGAGAGAAGTCTTTCCCTATATTTCGCTCCCGCCGGGTCCAGAGAGAAGTCTCTCCCTATATTTCGCTCCCGCCGGGTCCAGAGAGAAGTTTCTTCCAATATTTTGCTCGTTGCTCCCGCCGGGTCCAGAGGCGTCTTCCTCTCCAGAAGCGGACAAGTAAGTTCTTTTTTTTTTTTGTAGGTTCTGCTCTCTTCGTTTTCCTCGACTCCATCTTGCCGATATTTTCTATGGACGGATAAATTTTCTTGTCCCAAATAATCGATGATATTTAAAACCCCTATTTTTTAAAAAGAATTTAATTTGATTTTGGGTTATGCCCTAATTAAAACCCTAAAATTTGGTGCTCCCAAATCGATCAGTGGCCTATATAAATTTGGTGCTTCCATATCGATTGATGACCTCCATAATCTTGGTACTCCCAAATCGATGGGAGAAATAAGTTATTTTACAGGTTAGGAATTTTATTGTTACATTGGTAAATATGTTCTTATAATTATATTGTAGTTGGTCTAATTTTTCAGTCATCCAAATTTTTAGGTTTTCTTATTTGGTGGAAGAGTAACGACAATGAAGAAGTTTTGAAGATTTGTTTTTAATTTTTTTTATCTTGATTGTTTTTTTTAATTCCTTGTCTTGATTAATGTATATTATTGCTGGAATTGGTATTCATTACTGTCATCCCTACCACTCGACTGCTTTCAACAGGTTAGCGTTTTCATTTTTTTAATATTATTTATTGGTCAATGCAATTATGATAGAATGCATGAGATGGAATGAAATATTGGACTATTAATTTTACAGCCAAAAAGTTATCAATATCTAACTTTGTCATGTATTTTGATGTTTTCTCTGCGCTTTCTTGGATCTACTTCCTGCACATCATAATCCATAGGATATTACATGACTTCTTATATATAAATATATAAATTAAGGTAAGAAATAAATGCATGTTCTGGTTCTAATTGCTCATCCTTATCTCTGTTACAAACAATTTAGATGTCAATGAGGGAGCAACACCTTAATAATAATTTATCGTTAAACTATATACCCTTTTTTATTTAGTTACTTTCAATTTTCACTGATGAAAGATATTTCTAGAATCTCAAGATGCAAATGAAGTCGAGTGAAGAAAAAAAAAGCAAAATGATATTCTGGTGCCTCTACCATGTCTTTGTTATAAAATCTTTTTAGTGTCATTAACGAGAAGTTCTATAACCTTTAAAATAATAATGTTTTTATAGTATGTATCTTGATCTATGAAGAATGGAAGAATGGATAGTAAGAACCTTAACTTTGTGCAATGTGTCTGAGAGTTTTATATGAAATTGGGATTACATTGTAGCCCAGGCCTCCTGTTAAAGTTACATCAAGTGATTTTTTTATCACAAATATAATTGTTTTCGTTTGGGACTCTGATATTTAATTAGTTAATCTAATTTCTTTTATTTCTTATTGCAACAGTTCACTTGATTCAATTATAAAATAGTTGATTTGATTTTCTTAGTAGCTATCCCCAATGCTATTTTGTTTGGTGTGAATTAGAGTACTATTGCACGTTTCCACGTTTCCAGTGATGGATAAAGCTTGGTTGCATTTTGAAAGGTTTCAAAGTTACCCATAATAAACTAATTACTCTTTTTGTTTTTTGGTGTATACCATTTTGATATTCATTCTATTTTTTCTTGTAAATATGTAGACACACCTCTGAATACCAACAAGGAGCAATGAATTTTGTAAATGTTGCTTTGAAGAATCTAGGTAATCCAGAAACTATTTCATGTCCTTGTATGAAATGCAAGAACTTGGATTCTCTTCCTGGTCCAATCGTGTATGAGCACTTAGTTTGTAAAGGAATGGATCCATTCTATACTACTTGGGCATTACATGGGGAACAATCTATACCTTATGCAGAGGGGCATCAAGGTACAATATCATCTGATATGTATCAGATGTATACAAATGCACTTGCTCAAGATGAAGGGATTACAGATCATAGTAGTGATAGAAGAGGAGGGTCGGCTAATGTGCCGGAAGATATTGAAATCCCTTTGTACACAGGTTGCATGAATCAGACAAGATTGTCTGCAACAGTTGCTTTGTATAAAATCAAAACTACGAATGGTTTATCCAAGGTTTGTTTTGATGAACTTCTCAAAACCGTTGGTAACATGCTTCCAGAAGATAACATGCTTCCTAAAACCTCATATGAAGCAAAGAAGTTATTGAAGTCTTTTGATCTAAATTATGAAAAAAATACATGCTTATGAGAATGATTGTTGTTTATTTAGAAAAGAACTTGCAGATATGGATAATTGTCCCAAATGTGGTTATTCTCGTTGGAAAGTGAATGACTGCAATATCGAAGATAATAGAAACGGGAACAAGTATAAAAAAAAGATTCCGGTGAAGGTGCTTAGATATTTTCCCATCATACCAAGGCTGAAAAGAATGTTTCTATCAATAGAAACATCTGAACATTTGAGGTGGCATAGCACCAATACAAGTAAAGATGGCAAGTTACGCCATCCAGTTGACTCGTTAGCCTGGAAAGCAATAGACAGAAAGTGGCCCAATTTTGCATCAGATCCACGAAATATAAGACTTGGTCTTGCTGCCGATGGATTTAACCCTTTTAGTAATCTTAGCTCTACCTATAGTTGTTGGCCTGTGATGCTTGTTGCATACAACCTTCCACCATGGTTATGCATGTTGAAAGAGCATATAATGTTGACTTTATTAATTCCAGGGCCGAAGCAATTCTGGTAATGATATTGATGTTTACTTGCAGCCACTTATAGAAGATTTAACAGAGTTATGGAACAATGGGATAGAAGTTTATGATGCTTACATTAACACAACATTTAATTTGAAGGTGATTTTAATGTGGACAATAAATGATTTTCCCGCTTATGGAAATCTAGCTAGATGTACAACAAAAGAAAAGTCAGCTCGTCCTATTTGTGGTGGTAGTACATTATCTATGTGGTTACCACATAGCTGTAAGACAGTATATATGGCTCATAGAAGATTCCTTCCTTCAAAACACCTATTTCGAACAAAAAAAAGTTGGTTTAATGGAGAGCATGAAGATAGGGAAAAACCGATAATAATGACCGGTCGTGATGTATTGAAAGCTACAAGTCAAATTAAAAATGACTGGGGAAAGAAAAAACAAAAATCAAAGAAAAGAAAGAAGTCAAAGGCTGCAATTGATGGTGAGGTACAAATATGGAAGAAGCGGTCAATATTCTTTGAGCTGCCTTATTGGAAGGTAAGTCATTTTTAATCAATCTATTTATCTTTTTTTGTCTTAATATTTCTGAGTTCAAAATATAGTTCATAATAACATGTAACTTTGTTTTCTTATTAGGATTTGCTTCTACGCCACAATTTGGATGTAATGCACATTGAAAAGAATGTATGTGAGAGTATACTTGGCACACTTTTAGATATTAAAGGGAAATCAAAAGATGGTCTGAATTCTCGAAGAGATTTGCAAGAAATGGAAATTAGAAGAGAGTTGCATCCACAGGATAAAGACGGTAAAGTATACCTTCCTGTAGCACTATACACATTATCAAAGACTGAAAAGCAATTATTTTATAATCGGTTAAGAAATTTGAAGGTACCCGATGGGTATAGTTCTGACATTAGAAATTGCTTCTCAAAGGATAACAACATAATAAGCCTGAAATCTCATGATTGTCATGTTTTGATGCAACAATTTCTTCCCGTAGCTTTGAAAGATCTCTTACACAAGGGACCGAGAAATGCAATATTTAGATTATGTGCATTTTTTAATGAAATATGCCAAAGGGTTATTGATCGAGATAGATTGGAATGTCTTGAAGCTAAAATTGTTGAAACATTGTGCATGTTAGAAAGATTTTTTCCTCCTTCTTTCTTTGATATTATGGTCCATTTGACCATTCACCTAGTGCGAGAAGTTCATTTATGTGGACCAGTACAATATCGTTGGATGTATCCATTTGAAAGGTACTCCACTATATCATCTTACTTTCTAAAACCATATTAGTTTATACCTTTCATAAATAGCTGAAATATGTTTATTAGGTATATGAAGATACTCAAAGGATATGTCAAAATTTCAGCACGTCCTGAAGGATGCATAGCAGAGTACTATCTTTCTGAGGAGTGCATGAGGTATTGTTGTGGCTATACAGAACAAGCAAAAGAAATAGGTGTTCGTCATAGACGTAACGAAGACTCTCTTGATAACTCATTAAATGAGGGACGCCCATTATCCAAAGGAGTGCATGTAACAATGTCTCATGAACTCTTAAAAATTGCACATCGATATGTGCTTTTTAATACTGCAAAGGTAGCACCTTATGAAGAGTAAGTATAAGGAGATTCATTATAATTCTTTTTAATAATTTAATGTTTAGACTAGGTGTGAACATGTGTTTTCTTACCATATTGCTTCATCTAGAATGCATTTGACTGAGTTGAAGAATTCAGATAAGCGTCTTTTCACAAATGAAAACAAACTTTGGAAGAAACATTCAGATACATTCCGTAATTGGTTTCAGAAAAAGGTAATAGTTCAAATATACATATATTTTTCTATATTCTTTGAGATTGCAATATGTATGAAATTATTAGATCTTACTACGAGTTTTTTTTATAGGTTAAGGAGGAAATCAGTATAGGCATTCATGTGTGTGATACAATAAAGTGGTTGGCATATGGGCCTGTAAAGGAAGTAACGTCATATTCTGCGTTCCTTATCAATGGGCGTCGATTTCAAACCAAAGATATTCAAAGGTCCACTCAAAATAGTGGTGTTTCTTTAGAAGCAAAAACCGTATGCCAATCAGATTCAAATGATAATGCTGGAACTTCAAGCTCAAGAGCTTTTTATGGGGTCTTGCACAAAATTCTTGTTTTAGATTATAATACATTTCAAATCCCCATCTTTAGGTGTGATTGGGCACACATTTATCATGGTGTTAAGTTTGAAGATGGTTTTACGCTAGTAAATCTCCATCAATTCAAAAATTAATTCGAAAGTGATCCTTTCATTCTAGCATCACAAGCGAAGCAAGTATTCTATTCTAGAGAGTCAGATTCTTCTAGTTGGTATGTTGTGTTGAAACCATCACCAAGAGGTTTTCATGAATTGGAATTATATGATGAGAATGCAGAAACAAGTTGTCAACCGCTGGATATATCAAAACTTGGCGAAGCTATTGATGATGAGGATAATTATGAAAGAAGGAATGAAGATGGCGTATTAGTTTAGTTGTGTTAATGTCTCTTTTGAAGTTGGATTTTGTTTTATTTTATGAACCTTTGAATCATAATGATTAGTTCTATTTACTTGCAATTTACTACCTTCATTATGTGCTTTTCATTTATCTAGCCTTCTATAATACGATCAAATTCTGTTTTATTTTCTCCTTTAGCTCTCTCCAAATCGGATCATATTTTCGAGTTTTTTTTTTGAACTAGTAACATTAACATATGTGTTTTGTTTATTTCAGTCAAAAGAGTAGAGCACAGTGCTAGACATTTGAAACTTAGCTGTCTTTTTCTACAAGGTGATTTGATAACTGTACTACACCAAAATAGACAATTTGAAACATTAAACTTTTTTGGTTTTGGAACGCTATATAAATGTTTCTAGAGGTTGGAACACATTATATCCATTACAAAATTATTAAATGTTCCCAAAATTATTTTTTCTAAAAATAAATATTTATTATATTTTGTACAACACTCCGAAATCATTTTAATTTATGTTCACCTCCCATCCACTAGTCACGTGATGGTTAAGAAAAGTGTTCCAAAGAATTTCTCTCCCTCATCTATTCTGATTAGTTTCTATCACTCTCATCTCTCTCGATAGCTCGTGCGAGCCCTAGCTTTACAGGTTCCCTCCCATCGGCTCTGGCTAGTCATCCCATCTCTCTCTCCCTCTCTCTTCCCTCCCCATGCCCTTTCTCTCTTTCCCCTCCCTCAGCACCCTCCCCCCCGGCGCCGGCGGCTCGCCCCTATGCCCCCCTCTCTCTCTCTCTTCTTTTATGTTCTAGATATGATTTTTATTGCTCTCTAGTAATGATTTGATTAGGATTTGTGGTAGCTAGGGTTTCAGATTTTCAAGGCCGAGATTCTCCACTTCGTCGACGGCGGAGTTGGAGGTGGAGAGCTGAGCGAGGATTCGTTTCTAGTCGGAGTCTCCTCTTTGGTCCTTAAGAAGTTCTTCATCACTACCAGAACGCTGGTAATTTTTGCTTCTTTAGTAATTTAGATGCTTGTGGTGATGGTTAGTTATTGTTCCTTTGGACAAGTATCTGGAATTGGTGCATTATTTAGAAATTCTGAGCATAAAAGAGACATTTTTAAATATAGTTACTAGAACATACTATCAAATAATGATTAATGAGAGGTTCAATTGCTCGAGTCTGCAAAATTTGAACTGTTATTACTGAAATATAGTATAAGAATACAGATTTGGTGGCATTGCTGAATAATAATTCACTCGTGACGATGATTTTCTTCTTTTTCTTCGAAATTACTGTAATTGGTGACTTAGTTGTTGTATTGAAATATAATCCTCTCCTCTAGAAAATTTGACACTTATAATTGTACTTTAAAAAGTGAGTTATTTGAGCTTGAGCAGTTCAATGTTTTAGTTGGTACTGCAGTTATTGCTTCTCTGTTTGTATTTTGATACGTTTCTCAATTATGAAACTTAAAAGCTCTAGTTCACTTACTTCCGTATTGTTCCCATACTTTAGAGTGCAATCTTTACATTTAGTATAAAATGAGATAATTGCTTCTTTGGTATGGATAAGGTTTGCATAGATAAGAATTATGCCAAATCCTGAAATTAACTTTCTGATTCGAGTGCTTCCAGTATCTCCATAAGGTGGTGGTCTCAATTTATTTGGATACTAGAAAGGTCTCTTTTGCAAATGATGGAGGCCGAGCTGTGCTCATCGTGAGTTCTTCCTCCATCTCGAGTTCTCTCTGCTTCTCAGGAAGTAAGTGGTGATGAGGAACTATCCGTCCTTCCGAGGCACAGCAAAGTGATTGTAACTGGGAACAACAGAACAAAGTATGTTCTTGTCGGGCTGCAAGGTGTTGTCAAGAAGGCTTTTGGTCTCGGTAGCTGGCAATGGCTGGTAAAGAAGCACTTACCAATCCTTAGTTGTTCATAATCTATTTCATCATTATACCTGTTTATAGGTATTATATTCCTAACTCAGAAGTTTATACGATATTCACTTCTCTGTCTGTTATTTTAATTTAGTTCAAGACATGCACATGCGGAGTATAGTGGTAACTTTGACAATTGTTTCTATCCAACAGACACTGGTCCACGAGAAGGCCTGGGAGCGATTGCAGATATCGATACCTGAGGCTTTAGTTTTTGACAATTGTTTCTATCCTCACGCACACAGATGCATGAACCTGCCATAAAATATTACAATAATGAAACATGATCAGAACTGCCATAAAATATTTTTGGAACATAATTAATAGTCCAAAGGCTTAATTTTTGATATGATCCATTCCAGGCTTGTTAGTGTTTTTTTATTTGACATGTGTCTCCACAGATCACCCACTTATTTTAGTTAGAATTTAGATAGGATTGAAATAATTGCTTGAAATCTTTTGGGTATTTAAGGGACTTATATAAAAAGCCATGCTTTGTTGGTTTAGTAGTTTCAGGCATTAAATGGGATACCTTTTTATTGGCTAAAGGCTGTGTTTTGAAGGGTCAATGAGGTCGAATATCTCAAACACTTGCTTACTTTTGGTATTTGATAGTACTAGTGTTTTTCACAGAGGCAAATGGTGGGACCTGCAACTTTGGTGACACGGCCATGATTACTTCAGTTGATCCTAGTAAGTTCTCTTCAACCTTGAATATCATTTATCAGTTTCTACTGAAATTATGAATTCACTTCCTTTCTAGCACAATTATGATATCTTGTATATTATAGATACAACAATATATTTTGCTCCTTCGTATAATGAGCCTATACTGAGTGGGTAAATCCATCTTTCTGTTGATGCCATGAGGTTGATTTCATATCGCCCATCTGACATCAAAGTTTTGCCAAGGACCTATGTTTCCCTTTGTTATATTATTTGACAATTTTCACAGCTTTGCTGTATGGTTGACTGTCATATAATTTAACAAATTTTCTTATGAAGCCTTTTTGCTCGAAAAAGCTTAGATGATGAATCACATATGTTGTCTCAATATCCCTTTAAAAAATATCATGGGTTAGTAGATTGATACCTAGACCCAAATATTGTACGGAACAGCTTAGATGTTGAATCACATCTAAAGTCTCAGTATCCCTCTAAAAAATGCGTAGGTTAATAGAATGATACTTGGACACAAAATAAAACTGAAGGACAACGAACATTTTGCTTTCTTTCACGGTTCTGTTTCAATGGATGATAGCTTTTTTCTTTAACTAATCATCTGCGAATTCGTTTTGGTTTAGCTTTTTTTTTTTTTTTTTTGGGTTTCAAATTGGCAAACTTTTTTCTTTCTTTTTGACTCCAAGTGCTTTGAATTTAACAGATACACCGAATTAAACTGTATTTCACACATAAGAAAAGAGTAATTCCAAACAAGTTTTATCACAAGATTTACATGTTTTCTTTGGTAGATAAACAAGATTTATAGGATTTCAATATAAGCTTTTGGACTTGGATAGGCCTTTAACTAGGAAATACATACATTCAAGTAGGCATATTGACTTACAAAAGCCGACAGCTTCATAAATGAGGAAAATCTGCAAGCTAGAATGCGAGATGCTTAGATATCAGAACACAGATTAATGAATGTTTATGGACATTGTTTTTCCGAAAAGTTATGAACATTGTTTTCTCCCCTCCTCATTATAGTAAGTAATCGGCAAGATATGAGTAAAAGGAATTTCTTTCTTTTTATAATTGAAAGTTATCCTTCAAAGTTTGATTTACTAAGTTTTGTGTAAAAGGGAAAATCATACCTCCATGCTTAATTCATGACCATTTTGAACTTAGATAAATAATCTCATTAACTTACACTAAAAAAATTTCTGAATGATGAAAATGTTACAAGTAAACTTCCTTAAGATCTTCTACATATAGGTGAATAAAGAAATAATGGAATGATATTAAGTATATTATTTTTAGAACAATTTAGCACAATCATATGTAAATGAACAATTTAGCACAATCATCACTACTCTTCAAATTCTTTCAAAATGAACTATAAGATTTAAATTAATCTAGACATTGCATCTTAATAATCGGTTACTGCAGTTTTTAGTTATCTTGAGTCGGTTACTACAGTTCTTTGATTTTCTTATGGAAAGATAAAAGCTTACAGATTTCATCTTGTTTTCAAGGACAGGCTATCGACACTTCAGCATGGTTGATGATAAACTCTACTGCATTAGGCCCTGTTTGATATATAAAAACCGATAGGTAATATAATTAGGTGAGAGGCAAAACCTTGTTCAGAAAGAAACTACGTACCGAGAGTGTCATACAAGGTTATTTTGCCAAACCTTGTTCTTCAGATAGTATAAGTTATCTATATAGGATATTTAGTGTCGTGCTTGAAGCATTGAGTTAATTGACAGGTTGTTTGGCATAGTTTCATCAAAATTTATAAAAGGCATGTACTTGGGAACAACTAGATGCTATGACTGATATATTCCAATATCGAACTTCAATTTCCTTCTTCTAAAGAGAACAAGAGGATACATTCCTCTGTACTAATTCATCTTCTACTGATAAGAAAGCAACTACGTACCAAGAGTGTCATACAAGGCTACATAACAGAGAACTACCTACCGAGAGTGTCGTACAAAGGTAAATAGTAGATTCCTTGACTGTTACATGCCTGAGAAAGAAAAACTTTAGTAAGTAGTATTTTTTCTGACAGTACTTTCTCTCAATTACTACTCAATCGATACTAAACTTGATATTAGTTATGCTGACTATAACAGATGATTGCTGACTGAGAAAGTGAATGCTGAGTTGGTAGCTTGTTGAGTTGGAGGAATGCTAAGCTGGCTCAAATGGTAAGTTGTCTGATACACTAATACTAGCTATTAGCAAGTGAAGTTGTAACATCTGTAGGATATGGATGCTTTGGCATTATAAGCTATAACATCTGTAGGATATGGAGGCTAGAATCTAAAAAAGGCAGACATGTATTTTTTGTCATCGTAGATTGCGAATAATGATTTAAAATTACTGAACGTTGTTGGTTCTGCTTAGAATCCTATAGATAAGGCTACAGCCAGCTCATTAATTTGTTGAACATCCTATAGCCTTATCTATAGGATTCCCAAAAGGCTGCAGCTCCCATGAAATACCCATTAGTTTGCAAAGTAATGTTCATTATAGTACAGTTATTTGTATTTACCTTTGTATTGGTTTAAATACAAATAACTTTTTTTAAATACAAATAACTCTTTTTAATACTTTGTATTGGTTTCCATTTTATGTACAACATGAGCAACTGCATTTCTAAGCAGGATTTTGGTCCGGGGTAACTTGCAAAAAATAAGATTTCTTTTCTTCCACGGCATATACAAACTTAATTTTAGTTTAATATGGAAATTTAAAAACAATGCACCTTAATTTTGTAGAGCAAGAGATGAATCATGCATAGGACCCAAGTCTAAAGCATGTTGCGAGAAGCTGCGGCGGGACAAATTGAATGAAAGGTTGGTAGGCAATCTTAATTTTTTTTCTTTCATTTTATTGACATGCAAAATGATTATTCTTCTTTTAAGAAGCCCTTTGATGAGCATTTTTTGTGATTCTTTGTTACCTCATTTCAGGTTCTCAGAATTGAGCTCTGTCCTTGATCCTGGTAGGCCTCCAAGGTCAGATAAGTCAAGTATACTAAGTGATGCAGCTCGTTTGCTGGTACAGTTGAAAGCTGAAGCAGAACAACTTAAGGAGACAAATGAAAAGCTTCAAGAAACAATCAAAGAACTGAAGGTTTGAACTTACCAGTATTCATTATCTTTACTCGAACACAATTCATACTTGGGCATTATACAATACAATCATGTAACACTATGCTAAGGAAATATTCAAATTCAATTATCCTACTCAATTATGTGCCTTGGCCAACTAGTCTTTTCTCTCCTCTCTCAAGTCTTTACTGAGCTGAATTGTTGCATTTTTAGAAAGTTTAACAAAGTCAAAGTAGTAGTATTGTAGTCTAATTGGCAAAAATTTCAAGTTTTATTATTTTTCAGCATTGAGTTTGCTTGAGCCTTGTTAAAAATTTCAAAACCATCTCAACTATGTATGTTGGTTCATAGGTTTCTGGAACAACTCATGAGAGTATGTTCATAGAGTCATGTGAATACCTGTTGGCCATTTATGGACGATTGGTTTTCTTTTTATTGAATTTGGGGTGTTTTCAGTCCCATGTCCACCTGCTCATTTTGGTATGTTCATAGAGTCCAAAGTTGATGAAGTTGGTTTCCCCTTGGCTAATGCAAATTTTAGTGAATTTTGAAGTGGAAGAGATGGACTCGAAGAAGTTTGTTGCATCTTCCATGCATAAGCGCACCAAGAGGTTAGCGATCTTATTTTGCATATGAGAAAAGAGTGAAGAATGAAGAGGGCTTGGATTCTTCTAAAGCCTTTCAGCATCTTAAGTTGGTATGTATGCTCTTTCGTTTGAATATTCTATTTCTCTCCAACAATTTGGGATATTAGCTCTGTTCTTGTACTTTATTACTATAGCTTGACTTGATGAAATGTAGGTAACTAATGAAGAGTCAAAGGCGGAAAGGTTTCAAAATTTATGAGAGCATTACAATTGTCGACTGCTAATTTGGAATCAACCTAGTTGGCCAAGAAAAGTGAGGGGGAAAATAACTCCTCAATTCTTATCCAGTTAGACACATTATCCAGGGAACGCGCTAGATCAATCTACATGAAATGGAATGAATAATGAAGGAGAACTTGTATCTGAAGGTGTGCCATTTTTTCTTGGAATTTTTAGTATAGCCTAGTAATTTCTGTGTGCAAGGAAACTTGTCTCTTCTTGGTGATTATCTTGGATATCTGAATGGTTTTTTTTTCTTTTTGTTAGAGCTCAGTACAATCCTAGAAAAAAGAAATTCGAAATTGGAGAAGGATCTGGATAATGTTCAAAAGTGTAGTAGTGAAACTCTATTAAAGCTGCAAGATATGGAAGCAAAATATACACAAGTCAAAAAAATTTGCAGAGGTTGTCTCTTCACTTGGTTACATCTAGCTATAAATTGTTGTTAGATTGATTAGAAAAAAGATGCTAGAATACAATTATTCTGTATTTAGGTTTTATGTGCGTGTGTAATCTAATTTCATTATGGATACTAGTACCTTGGGAGTGGTATTGAATAATTATTTGATTAACATTCATTTTCTTGTGCCTTAGCTTGGAGTAGAAACTATCAAATTTAAATAAAAACCATGTATTGAAACGAAATATTATAAACACATCATCTCCACTAAAAATCTTGCTATTGTACCAAAATTATTGCTTAAGGTTTTGGTCTTGCCCATTTCCTAAAGTTTCTGTTTGATGTTGTAGGTTTACTTCTTTAGCTTTGTTTATGAGTTGGCCTGTTAGACAAGTTGCTATCTAATGTGAGATCTTTGTAGTTGAACAGAAGAACTCAACATGAGATATTTTCTGCTTCACTTTGTTAGCTACAAACTTCATAGTATATCTGTGCAAGTGCTCTAATGGTCTCAATCGACTTTTTATTTATATCTTTCAGATCAAAATTAATACAAGTTTCTACTTTATCAGTTTATGCATGGCCAAATTTTATCTAAATTGTCTTCTCATGCAGGAAAGCATGAACTACTTCTGGGGTGTATTAAAGAGGATTCGGGCTTTGAAGACGAGATGCCTATTGCAGCTTGTATAATATATAGGTGCCTACTTGACTGGAGAGCCTTAGAAGATGACATGACATCTATTTTTGACTTTACAGTTGAGGCAATTGACAACACCGGACTTTATAGTTGAGGCAATTAACAGATGCAACTCTCCATTACTAATGATCATCTTCTGGAGAACTAGATTTTGTAAACATATTAACTTTTAAAGTGTAGTCTAGATTTCCTATATTAATTGTAATTTTTACTTTATATACTTTTGATGACATTTTATAAAGATTTAACTTTTGCGATATGTTATTAGTTGTTTTATATTAAGTTGACAATTTTAGTTAATTTGATGGAGTTCTTAGATGTTGATTCATGGAATGTGTAAAAAAATATTGTAGCGTTTATTATGTGTTTCAATGGTCAATTTAGGAATCATCAGATTTGTGATTCAAATGAAAAATTAAATGTGAAATTGGAATAAAAAAAAAAGGAACATTAATAAAGTGTTTCAAAGTTTGCCACATGAACAATGCAAAAGTGTTGCAAATTACATTTAGGAACAGCTGTAAAGTGTTTCAAAGTGACTTTTTGAAACGTTTCAAGGGTGTTCCAAAAATAATTTAGGAACACATTATATATGTTCCAAAATCTAATTTTAGGAACGCTTGATATCTGTTCCAAACTAAATTTAGGAACGTTTTATAACCGTTCCAAATATTGCAACACCACTTTTAGGAACGGTTATGATATGTTCCTAAAAATAATAGAAACATATAAAAATTGTTCCTAAATATCTTTTTTGGTGTAGTGCTGGTATCATTTTTCTGACCCAAGGTGATTTGATAACTCGATATAATTCTTAACTATGTTCAAAGATCTTGGTGCAGACATACAATATGTTCTTACTGAACTTATGATCCCTTCAATTGTTAGCCACACATCTGTTTTCCCTTAGTTTGACACAGCTACAAATAAATTTATGCAAGATAATCAAAGTCGACCTTGTTTCACCTCGGAACCAATTGTCGCTTCTGCTGCAAAATCCTCATTAGACATGTAGGTCCGTAGGATTTTGTATTTGATTTTTCAATGTCCATTTCTGCAAAATTTGCATTTTTACTTGGTGTTTAAATTATATGTGCTATTTCCTTTTCTGGTAACCATGTGATATTTACGTATGCTACCTCAGTTTTTAATTTCAGTAGTATTTTCGTTTGGTGATTGATCTTGAATATTCAAGCAGAGTGTCTATGGTTATTTATCTTGTATCAATTCTCTCATGTTGAGCATGTTTTAGTTAGTGAGGTTCCAGCCATCATTGTCTGCACTTTGAATTCTGGAGGCAGTTGAAAAAAGGATAGGCCTATTATGAGTTTCTGATTAACTTAAACTTGACTATACTTTTCAACATTTTATGGGCATGGTAGCAAAAGTGGCAATCATCATTTAAGTTATACGATTACGAATAATTGACTTACCTTTCAAGATGATCTGTTGATAATTTTCTTTTGGGCGCCTATCTAGTGATATGTGAGTACTGTATTGAGATTGTCCTTTTAGTTCTATTTTGTCACTAACAATAGTTTGACTACTATTCACCATAGTTGTAGATTATAAAAGCTATGGCTCTTACAACTGAGGTAATTGAGATTATTAATATATATATTTACATATATTGATGTAGTTCAATTCTACATTTCATATACTAATTTGATTTATTCATGAAATGTTATTTATTTTTGTAGGCCTCAAAAAGTAATTCAGCGAAACGAAAAAGAAAATCACAAAAATATGTTATCTCAGATGTTCAAGAGAGGGATGAAAGCCCAGAGGGAGGTTTAGATGCATCTCATTCTTCACCTATTGACTTGCTTGATGCACCTAATTCCCACATTAACGAGGAGACAATATCGGTTAAGAACAAACGAGGCCCAACAAAGCTCAAGGGTCTTGGGATGGATCAAAATGTGACTAAAGAAGTAGAATATAATGAAAGAGGGCAGCCTATAGGTGATACTTCAATTACCTTTGCCTCTTTCTTAGGGGCTTTAGTCCGATCTACATTTCAAATAACTGTGAAGAATTGGACTTTGGTTTCTAAACAGCTAAAAGAGGACACGTGGACAGTTATATTGGTAAGTTAATTAGAGCTGAATATCTCAAGTTCACTTATAATTTCATAATGTATTTTTATTATAGCATGATTTACATTACAGCAAAGGTGCAAACTAGATGAGGTGAATAAGAAAAATACCTTGCAAAAGATGGGAAACTATTTGAGAGAATATAGGTCCAGGATTTCCACTAAGGTGAGAGCGGCTTGTGCATTGGAAGTAGAAGAAGCACATCTACAGCTTGCTAAGTTGAAACATCAAAACTTGACAGATAATGAATGGAAAGAGTTCATTAAACGGGCATGCTCAGCGACAACTAAAGTAAGTTGTAACATTCGATGTTCATCTATAATATTACATTTTCCGTTATTCCCTTTCGTTACTAATAATTCATATTTGATGTAGAGTAAGAGCGATCTAATGAAGTATGTAAGGACTCATCATAAACTACCCCACACAATGAGTCGGCGGGGTTATGCCCGATTGGAGCAAAAGATGGTAAAATTACTTTCCATCCTAGCATTGATACGCTCCTAGACACCCAACACATTTCCATCCTCGCATACATCATTGATACACTCGTACACTCACTGATACATACATTTATCTTCCCCTACTGTCAGCCACTACAATAAACATCATTGTGGTACTTCACTGATACAAAAGATGGTAAAATTACTTATGTTTATCGAGTTTATAATGTTTGTATTGTGATTGCAAGTTGATTTCTCAAATTTTACTGAAATGTGAAATTGTGTTGTTTTATTTATTTTTGTAGAAGAAAGAGGGCCCAACACATATAGAAATATCAAGAGTTGATTTGTGGTCAGAAGGGCATAAATCAAAGAAACAAGCAAATGCTTCTGTTGCCGAATCTCTGGTAAGTAGAAATTAAGTTTTAAATATTTTACGTATGTTCTTATATTGTTTGTTCAATTATATTAAAATTTTATTTTTAACATTCTAGAAAAAAATTCAAGAGATCAAAGAATCGCAATCTGGTACACAAATATCATCAAGCTTGAGAGTTGATGCTCTCTCAAACGTATTGGGTGAAGACCGACCTGGTAGAACAATAATTGGTCTTGGGTTTGAAATAACACTTACTAAGTTGAATGTCCAAGCACATTCTTCTAAGATTATACATGCGCTCGAAGATAAGGTCAATAGATTTGAGGACAAGTTGGACAAATTGATCGAGGTAAGTAGTTGTATTAGTTAATGGAATTAACAAATCTCATAACTTGTGACTTGTATTATAAATTTTGGTTGTCACAGCAAGGAGAGAAAAGAAATGGACAAGAGAAGGTGCAATCACCACAAGTTGTTAGTACACCAGAGGTAAATGGGTTGATAAAAAATATATAAATGTGTGGAATTTTAGAGAACTTATTTACTATGTATTAACTATACATTTATTACATTGACAACAGTCACATCATGCTAGCAATGCCAATAATGATCTCCATAAGCCGATCATTGGACAAAAATGTAAGATTTTGTGCTGGTACAAGAGGGGGGAGATTGTTGCAGAAGGATCAATAGCATCTATAGATCCCGTCTCCCTAGTGCACTGCAAACCCCTTGGACTAGATGCTTGGAAGGTTTGGATTGAAGTTGGATTAGTTCCAGAAGCTCATTTGTGGAGGACTACATCAGACTTGACATTGGTTGAGCATGCTATAGGAGTTCCAGTTGCGTGGAATAAGCAATACATTTCACTTGATCCTTAAAGCTTTTGATGGGATATTTCATGGTTTAGGCTCTTTATCAAGTACTTTGACAGTTTAGATTTCTTATTAAGTATTTTGATAGTACCCTTTTGTTTTTAATGCTATTTGGGATACTTGGTTAATATTTTTAACTCTGCTGAATTAGCTCTTTGCAGAATTTTCACACTTCAATAGGTAAAGATGAATGTCATTTATTATATATGAACATTATAAACTTATTTAGTTTTCCTCTTTTCTTGTTTGTTTTTTAATAGCTCTCAGATTTGGTTATTTAGAATTTCATATATACAAAAAAGTCGTAACAAAATAACTATTAGTGATTGTTATTTGTCTCATGTTTCCAAATGTTTGGCTCACCATGGAATAAACATCATTGTTACTTCACTGATACAAAAGATGGTAAATTACTTATGTTGATCTAGTTTATGTTTGTATTGTGATTGCAAGTTGATTTCTCAAATTTTACTGAAATGTGAAATTGTGTTGTTTTATTTATTTTTGTAGAAGAAAGAGGGTCCAACACAGAGAGAAATATCAAGAGTTGATTTGTGGTCGGAAGGGCATAAATCAAAGAAATATTATGTTCATGAAAGAATAAAGTATGTGTGTGCCATGGATATACACCAGTTAGCCACTACCATATGTTACTTCTTGAGAGATACTATATTACAGAAAATGCTTCAGATCTATATAAGAAAGTTTCCTGATTGTGTGAAATTTTTTTGCTGAGACAGTGCTGAATTCAATGCACAGTAAGGAACTCGGAGTAATTCAACTATGGAAAATCTGGAATAGTTCTGAAATAGTCTAGTGCAGATAGGAGAAAAGGTGAGGCCAAAAGACCCCAAGGGAAGCTTTCTTATTTTGAATACTCTGTGAACTTTACTTTATTGGTGGAGGGATGGTTTTAGTATATTCTTTCAGTTTTTTTTCCTTCAATTTTTTGGTGTGTAGTTTGTTATACTGAAACCAAGAATTCCTTTTAGGTTGACAGAGGAAGAAACCCAATCTATGTGCTCATCTTACTCGTGTCCACTTGATGTCAGTCTTTATGACATGATTCATACTCTGGATTTGAAATATGTTCGAATTATAGGTGGCACAATATGCTATGATGATGGTAATGAGAAAGCAGCTTCTGACGTTGTTGATAGATGCCTCAGGTAGTGTTATTTGATTGTGTTGCTAATAAAAACTATAGCATTCGTTGACAACAACCTAGTTTGTATGCTTTTGTAGAGCCTTGGAGGATCTAGACTTGCTGTTGCTGTGTGTGACGAGGAGCGATCCAGCTGCCTCTGTCGGTCTGTCGGATCTATGAAGAGCAAGATCACATCTCTCTAGGAGCCTTGATAGGTATTGCTATTTTGACTTTTGCACACCATTTTTTAGTATCATCGTCCCTGTCATTTCATCATCATCCGACTCTCCTATCTTCTTCCGATCAAAATGTTAGTCAGGCACCATTTGGCTGCAGAATTGAGGCATTCAGGAACTGAGGATTAGCTAAATTTCTAGAAGAAAGGAATTAGGCATAGTTACTGAGGTCCAAATTCCTCAACTAATTCCTGTTTCGATAAAATGGACTCGATAATTTGATATTTGAGTTCTTTTTGCCTCACGTTATTTATAATGAAGTTCTATGCCAATGCAGTCTCTTGCAAACTGTGCCATCATCTGAGCTTGATAAAGGGAAAGCAATTGCGACGCATATGGAAATTCAAGCGACGAGGAAGAACACAGCAAGCCTGGAGAATTGGACCCGGACTTGAAAAACTAGAGGTAATTCTTTGAGATCTCTGTACCCTTTTCAAAATCTCTTGCCGACAAAGTTGCTATCCTTCTTCATTCAATTAACTGATCATTTTTCTGTAATAAAGAGATCATTGTCCCTCAATATACTTATCACTCGGCTTGCAGAGAAAATGTGAAAAATTAACATCGAAGATCTCACATTAATGTAAAGCCTTCAGCATAAAATGTTTTATGGTATTTCTTATAAAAAAATTATCTGAGACAGTCGTCCTTGTCATTTGTGATAATTCTTTTGAATGCCTGAAAATTTTGATACCCATATCTGATAGAAAAGGCAATTGATATGAATGGAATTAGTGTGAACTGGTTACATTGGTAATTGCCATGTCCAGCATTTCCATTTACTCTTGCCTAGTTCCAAATATATTCAAAGTACATAATCAAATGTTTCTATTCAGATATCAAAACTTCTTAAGAATATAAGCATTCTTTGAAGAAGAAGAAAAAAAGAATGGAAGCACAAAAAATCAGAAGTTCTAAACATGAAATTTAAGATACAAAGAAAATAGGAAATATCTTTGTCTCGAGCATGATCATCCAATGGTCTATAAGTACTTGAGTGATGTTTTCATATTTTCTGACCTGAACTTGAAATGCAAGATGGAAGCCAACACATAGTTCCATACACAGTTTATGATGTTTATCTCATTGGTAACTTTCAGATGAAGAATCTATATCAACCATACAACCGGACTTGAAAAAACTAGAGGTAATTCTTTGAGATCTCTGTACCCTTTTAAAATCTCTTGCACATTAAGCATACTAATTCCTTTCTTATATGCCCACACTATGACATTAAGGGACAACCCCTGGCTCTCATTTGACCAATTTATATATTCGGCACGTTAAGCATACCAAATGACCTACTGAAGCATCTCCCTAAGCGCGTGGACCTCAAATGCAGCATGTAGAACTGGGAGGCATGTCCTCAAGTCAAAATATAAAATATTATCAAGATCAAAATCTTATCTTATTTTAATGCTATTATATTATATTGCTGCTTCAGTTACAAGCAGCATAGAAAAAGCTAGTTGGCTCCTCAGGAAATACAACTTGCTTTGCACTCTACATTTTTTTTCCTCTTTGCCCTCTATATATATGCGTGGGTTCTGAATTGATGAAGTGAAAACCACCAACATTTTTTATTGTTTTCTGTTCAACTCTATTGGGTTTGGCATCTGGAAAATAAAGTACAAGTACAAGTAAGACTTGGCATTCCTCTCCAACATGGGCCTTAATACAAAGGATTTAGTAGTTTTATCAGGTATATATATGTAGTAAGAATTTCTTCCTTTAGGCATGCAATAGGGGACTCAATTTAACATGTTGAGTGGATCTTTTTAATCATTTTCATATTCTTCTATTCATGCTAATTCTAACTAGTTTTTTGTATAATTATGAGTGAATTAATCATTTTTATTACATGCATTCTTTCTATTAACTTTTTTAGCTGAGATGCTAATGGTTGGGGAGGGATTGTCTGTTGATGCTTTAGAGGATGACAAGGAGGACAATGGTAGCGGGGACTTTAGAGGATGACAAGGAGGACAATGGTAGCGGGGAGTTGTAATAGTCTTATCATAGTTGAAGAGGGTTAGTAGTGTAGAAAAGGCTATAGTTTTTTTTGTTTTTGTTTTTTTGTAAAACTTGTATGGGATTGTACCTTTTTATGATTATTACAGCTGAGTTGGTACTTTCCAAACATACTGGAGTTATTCAAGAATAAGTACTTACATTCTTAAAGTTTTAATACCATCAACATTTTAGTTTTTCTCTCAATGTATTAGCAGCTTTGATCATTTGGGGTTAAAAGTTCTGTGTTGTTGCTTAAGTGGTTGTCAATTCTATATATATATATATATATATATATATATATATATATATATATATATATATATATATATATATATATATATATATATATATATATATATATATATATATTAATATATTATATATTATTAAATGAAAATTTAATTTCAACAATGATTAACCAATGTTGTAAATAATTGTTTCACAACGTTTATGAGCTATTGCCAATATCATCAATTACAACTATTTTACAACGTTAACTAAATGTTGTTGACAGCTATATGACGATGAAGGAAAAACATTGTGAAATACAATATACAACATTTTTTAAAAGTTGCTGATGTAAAAGTGACAATATTGAAACAATGTTATAAATGGTACTTTATAATATTTATCAAACATTGTTGAAGTTGTAATGACAACAAATTGTAACCATTGCGAAAACTAATATTTACAACGTGTTAGAATTATTGTTAAAATTAAAAATCACGTAGTCAAAAATTGTGTTTACAACGTGTGGTGCAACGATAGCCCGTCGTTGTAAAAATATTTCAAACTTTCTACAACTCTTCAAACTACAACATTTTTTGAAATTGTAAAAAGCTATTAACAACGTTTATCTAACATTGTAAAATGGGTTTTTTTTGTAGTGCGCATGAAGGTGGCAGTCACATGAAGGAAGCAGCCGCATGAAGGTGGCAGCCGCATGAAGGAAGCAGCCGCATAAAAAGAGCAACCGCATAGGGGTGTCAGCCGCATAGGAGTGACAGCAGCATAGGGAGCTTTGGGATTTGGCAGATCATGCCAGCTGTATGAAAAGATTTTCTTCCTTTCGCTAGGAACACGCCATCATGTCAGAGTCATCATTTCAATTTTTATGTCAGAGCTGTCATTTGTCAGAGCTGTCATTGTCAGGGCTGTCATTGTCAGGGCTACCGTCAGAGTAATTAATTCAAGCTGCTGCTTTATGGCCAGTTGTTAGATCGAACAGCGTGAGGCCACGTGTCGTGGAGCCATCCGAGCCACATGAAGGACTTTTGGAGCCGCATGAGGCTCCTTCTTTTTGTGAACCGCATGGGATCCTGAAGGACTTATGAGCCGCATGAGGCTCTTTCTGTTTTGAGCCGCATGGGCTTTCTTTGCCTTTTTCCATGCTTCTACAGTGGCAACCGAGTTTGACCGAGTACAGCGGTTCCAGCAGGGACTCCACATAGAGATCATTCTAGCAGTGGAGCAGTTTGAGCATCAAACTTTTGATATTGTTTTACGAGCAGCTAGGAGGCATGAGTATACTTCCCAGAGAATAGTGGACAGAACTGGAGGACGGAAGCGGTCCCATGGTCAGATGACCCAGTCCTCAGCCCCAGCCCCGGCAGCTAGGACCTTGACCATTGGAGCTCCGAGGAGGGCGGCATCAGTTACGTCGGTTCAGCATTCGACTCCGACGTACCCTCAGCAGCAGAAGCGGAGGCAGTCTTCCATAATGGACTGCACTCATTGTGGAAATCCAGGACATGTAGTATCAGAATGTCGCAGAGCATAAGGATTGTGTTTGGCTTGTGGGACATCGGACCACATGATAGGGTCCTGCCCATAGAGGGCCGGTTCCTCCTCATCGACCCAGACTAGTCCCTCGGTGAGGGGACCAGCACAGTGCAGCAGCAGTACCAGCCTCCGAGGCCATTGCCGTCTCAGGCTCAAGCATTTCAGTAGCAGAGACCGCAGCAGTATGCCCAGGTCCAAGCTCAGATTCAGAACCGCCAGAGAGATTTCCAGCAGAGGGGACCAGCACCCAGAGGGCAAGGTCAAGCGATGGCTTTTACCATAGAGGAGGAGTTGGCATCAGGTGAGGTGGTGGCAGGTACCATTCTCGTCAACTCTTTTCCTGCATCAGTATTATTTGATTCGGGTGCATCGCATTCATCTATGTCTGTACGATTCACAACACGGATAGGACTGGAGCCCGAGTCATTATCGTTAAGGCTCAATATACTTACTGGTAACGGTCTTGTGGTAGTAGATAGAGTGTTTTCTTCGTGTCGAATCGTAGTTAGCGGTAAAGAATTTCTCGCTAGGTTGATAGAATTTTCGATGGTCGATTATGATGTGGTCCTAGGAATGGATTGGTTGAGGGACCAGTATGCTAGAATAGATTGCCATATCGACAAGATTATTTTTAGTATTCCTGGTGAGCCAGAGTTTTCATTTTTTCAAGGCGGAGTAGAACCTTCTTCCCTGTAATGACCATTGTTCGTATTGCGTATTTTGGTATACATGTACGTATTTAGACTCGTATTGCATGTCTCCCTGCTTGATTTGTTTTGGCATTTCATTGATTGGTCTATCTTGGTTCGGTTAGGAATGTTTGGGCTTGGTTCGGTTTTATTGTAAACTCCACCTACCACCACCCTCATTTATATCCCACCAAACATTTCTCTCTCCTCATTAACTCTTCTTCTTCTCTACCATTACTTCACCACCAACCTGAGAGAGGGAGGTGTAGGCAAGTGCATCTTGCTTCATGGAGGAAGTCCATTTTTATTGTCCTACTATCTTCCTCATGTGTTTCTAACCCACTTTAGTACTTAGCATTTTTTATTTCCATGGTTAATTTCTTGTAGATCTAGCTTTGTGGTATTTTGATTTTCATGAGTTTTGATCTATCAAACTTGCATATTTTGCTAGTTGATGGTTCCATGTTGTAGAGAATTCTATTTTACCCAAATTTGACCTACGGGAGTCTGGATTTGGGTTCCTATTGTTGTTTGGTGGATCATGGAGGCCATGGTATTTTCTATGGACATGTTCTCTGTGGGAGCCATTAATTTCACTTTTGGCCGCATGAGCATTTTGCTCTGAACCGTATGGCCATTTAATTGAACATTTAATTGAGTTGGCCTCATATGCACTGTTGCGTGGCCATTGCAAGTAATTGCTTGCATGCTTATTTTAGTGAGCCGCATATGGCCATTCCAGAGTTGTTGGCCGCATATGGGAGCTTAGTTGGCCGCATGACTTTATATGGAATTGTATTATTTAATCTCCTTTGCATGCTGCATGCAAAGTTGGCCCTTTACATTAGTTGCATGCACCAGCATTTTTGCTTGCAATTGCAAGCTTAGTGAGCCGCATAAGACAATTAATAGTCGCATAAGCTTTTTTATTTAATGCAAGCTTTAGCTTGCATGCAACAGCCGCATAAGCCTTTATATTTAATGCATGCTTTGCTTGCACTCAAGCTTTGCATGCTTATATATGCATGGCTACATGCATTTGTAAATGCTTTGGCCATTAATTTAATGCTTTGGCCATTAACTTATTGTTTTGGCCAATCAATTATATGTGAGCCGCATATGGTAATATTTGCTAGCCGCATGGATTTTTAGCTTAGCCGCATGCTTATAATATTTGCTAGCCGCATGAATTCTTTAGCTTAGCCGCATGCTTATATAATATTTGCTAGCCGCATGAATTCTTTAGCTGGCCGCATGCTTGTATATATTGCATGGCCGCATGCACATCTACATGCTTGGCTGCATGCACATTTATTTTTAGGTAGCCGCATACACATTAATTTATGGCCGCATTGGCCATTTGTTAATTTCAGCCGCATGCACTTTTAAGTGCTCGGCCGCATACAAATTTGCATGTGCTTGCATGCTTAATATTTGTGGCCGCATATGGCCATTGCTAATTGTAGCCGCATATGGCCCAATCCACTTGCTGGCCGCATATGCAATCTAATTGCATGGCCGCTTGCATGCACGTGCATTAATTTTAATTGCTTGTATTTGTTTGCATGTAACTTGCTAGCCGCATATGGCCTATTATTTGCTGGTCGCATATGGCCTAATTTTTTCCTGAGCTGCATGAGTCCACGTCCTTGCCCCTGCTAATATTTAATTACCACATGTATGCTTGTGCCACATTAATTTAAGTGTGCCCTGACACGATGGTGACCCGTTGTGGTGTACTTTTGACATGATATGATAGTGGCCCGTCGTGGCGCACTCCTGACAGTGAACTTGATATGATATACTTGACATGATATAATTGACATGATATACCTGACATGATAGTGGCCCGCCGTGGTGCACTCTTGACATGATAAACCTGACATGATATTTTTCGAAATGCTGTTACGACGGCTAACCTGACATGACAAATATGAATGACCTGGACACCGTGGACGATTGTGCTTGTACAAATGACCCGTCTTGTCTTACATCATGTCTAGGACGGGGACCCCTGAGTACCACGGTCCGGGGTACCTACTGAATTGACTAAGGCTAATAACTAGAATAATCCAGTAGTCATGAATAGATTTCCCAGCTATAGGCAATCATGTTATCTGGGCGCCCCACTTGGGATCTGTAGCCTGCCGTCGCGTAGGGCACATTTCCAGCACACTGTCATGTGTTGTACCCTTATTGTACTAATATTCGACCTGGGTAACCTGGATGGTCTGCAGGGCTTGTGGCTGTAGAAGAATCTCGCTGCATCTTGCTAGTAACTAGGCCTGTAATAACCCTAGTTAGTTAATATAAGCGAGATTTATTTTCGAATTACCTAAATAATTTATTCTCGATAATTTATTTTATTTAATTAATTTTGATCATTAAATGCTCTTTACCGTGACTTGGAATTCTAGAGCATCAGGGATGCCAGTCTCTGGAAACTTCCTTCTTAAAGTTTGTAGAAGACGAGATTATTTTCATGTTGATATTTCGTGTCCTACTCGAACTTGTTCCCTTGTGCTCCATTTGATTCGTGCAACTTCGGGTCGAATTAGACCAATTTATCGTCTGTCGTAATTTGTGATTTAATTTCTAACTTAATTTTTGGGCCCGACATCGGTCCAATCCAGTCGACCTAATATATGGCACTGGCCTGTTTTGATTCTATGTACGTGCCACTTGCGTGCCACCGATTCGATCTCCCTTGTGCTCTCATTTCATCCATGATTTAATTTGGTTTAAAATTATTATTTTAATTAAATCTTGGCCCAAAGCTTGTCCAAACTTGACCGAACGGAATCTAACGCCCAATCAGATTTTATGTGATCCCTATCATGTCTACCCAAACACCCCCACACAATTTTTTCTTTTTCCCTATTTACAAATATCTCATTTTTCTCTCATATCTATATATATAATATATATATCTATATACAACACACATACACAATATATATATATAAAATAACTCTCCCTCTCTCCATTTAAATACACACTCTCTCTCTCTCTCTCCTCACAACACCCCCTCACCTCTCTACAGCCAGCACAAACCCCTCCAATGTAGCCAACCTACTTTTCTCCCTCTCTCTATTCTAATTCTCTCTTTCCCTCTCTCATTTAATATTACACACACAAATAAATCTCTCACTCTGTCATCACTCACACACACCCACACCACTCCATCAGCCTCCCTATCCCGAGCTCACAACAGCTCCTCCCCGAGAAACTCCACCTCAGCCTCCCGACTTCACCTCCTCTTCCTCCTCCTTCCGAACCACCTCTCCAGCCCCACTCATCCACTTCTTCATGACCATCTAACACTATCACCACCACCACCATAACACTAACACCACCACCACCATCTAACCCCATTACCCAAACCGCCACCACCCCCACCTGCTGGCCGCTGCCATGCAGCCGTGCACCACCACATGGCCGGTGCGCCACCGCAGCAGCAACGAGGCAACAGCAGTGCGCAGCACAGTGCGTGCGGCAGCAGCCGCGGCCAGCCGCGCGCGCGCTCGCCGGCGTCGCCGCCTCAGGCGAGCCCCCCTCTGCCGGGCGCACCGCCGGGCAGGCCCCCATGGCGAGTCCCTGCGTCCCCTGCACGAGAAACGTCCGATTCGTGCGTTTGGCACAGGTTCCCGTCGGCGCGAGCTCGGAATGGATCCGAAAATAGCGTTCCGTCGCAGCGACTTTGTGCACATTTTTCGAGAAATCTGACTGTTGGATCGGCGATTTCTTCCCTCCTCTAATCTCGGTATATACCCTTCATCCCTCTCAAATTTCATCCGTTAATTTCGTCGTTTGATAGATCAAAACCGGCCACCAAGTTGACGTTTTAATTTGAACTATTTTTGGAAAGTTTCTTGGAGCCGACTTTGTTAGCTCGTAACTTCGCAGTCGCAGCTCCGTCGGGCATGCTACTGGTTCCTATACGAAGCTGGTATAACCCTCTTCCTACCCCTCCAGTTTCGTTTCATTGTGAGCACGTTTGATTGGTTGAATTCGACGCCAAAGTTGGCCATCCGAATTCGTAATTTCCAAGTTGTAAATTCCATTTTGAACCCGGGACTCCGGATTCAATTTCTGACACCACCAGTAGACTCGTGGCGCCGTTCTGGCTTGTTTTCATATAAAGTTTGTTAGATTTGGAGGACGTGGGCCCTGGCACGCATTTTGGTGCAAAGTGAGCTCCACAATCCGGGTCAACGAAACTTTTTGACGTCGGCTCATAGAATCCAATTCTAGATATACTGTTGAGTTCGTATCATCATTCTGGACTCGTTGACATATAATTTGCTAGGTTTTTGTTGACATTGGTTCCGGCACGCATTTCGGTGCAAGTCGGATACCAATATCCGGGTCAACGGGTCATTTTGAGATCGGCTCATCGGAATCCAATTCTGGATATACCGTTGGGTTCGTATCGTCATTCTGGACTCGTTGACATATAATTTGCTGAGTTTTGAGGATATTGACTCCTACACGCTTTTTCGTGCAAATCGGTTTCCAATATCCGGGTCAACGGACCAATCTGAGATCGGGTCATCGGAATCCAATTTCGGATATACCGTTGAGTTCGTATCGTCATTCTGGATTCGTGGACATATAATTTGTTAGGTTTAGTGTACTTTTATTTTGGCACATTTTTTGTTGCAAAATGGGTCCGATACGGACACCATTTTGACCCGAAATTACCTTTTTGTCCATGTGTCCAAATTGGACTTATGGATAGGCTATCCTAGCCAATTTGACCATTCTGGACACGTTGGTGATGGTTGTTTCACCATCCGATAACACCTGTAGGTTTTCACACTTTTATTATAATCCTTCTCTTTTTATTCGTATTTTTAGACCCTTATATCGGATTTGAGATCCATCGATTCCAGTGATTTTACAACCACTGAAATTGATTATGTTGACCCTGTAGATATTTAAAGAGACTAGCTTTGACCATGGTTGACTACTTTGACTGAACGTCGAAGTAGAGTCAAGATTTGACCTAGGTTAGACTAGTTTTGACCTTGGTTGACCAGAGTTGACTAGATTTGACCAGTTGACCAAAAGTCAACTGTAAGTCAACCTTTGACCCAGTTTGACCTAATTTGACTTGGTTTGACTTTTGTGACCTACTTTGACTTAGTGGACTGAGATTGACCTAGATTAATCAAGCCTAACACTGTTGAACCCTAATTAGCTTATGTATATCTTATTTTTAGGTCTGTGGCATCACTCTGAGCATCAACCCCATTTGACAGCTCAGGACCGCAGGCGAGTACATTCACTAATAGTTTTTATTGTCTTGATATCTGCTACATCCGATTCAGTTGTAGTGTTTTACTCGATTTCCAGTCACGATAGTTCACGGACTAGTATATGTTGGATCATGATATGAGATGTTGTTCCTAGATTTACCAAAATTTGTCGATTTAGCGACGGCCAGATCCGTCGCCCGTCCGACGGGAATTTCTATTAGCGACCGATCACTGACGGGTCTTGGCCAAAAAAATCCGTCGGCAATCAGCTCGTCGCTAATAAAGGTCCGTCGCTACGTAGTCGTCAAGCGACGGAATAGCGACGGCTTTTCGTCTTCACAATACGAAGCATGAGCGACTACTTTTCGACGGACTTTCGTCCATTACAAGTATTAAATACTGAACTGTCTAGACAATAGCGACGTAATGGTCCGTCGGTAAACCGTCGTAATAGCGTATCAGAGTGTATCGTTCCGTCGCTATTCCGTCGTGCGCCGTCGATAACAAAGGACGGATTAGCGACGGCAAACTGACGGATTATCCGTCGATTGTTCTGGAAATGCTTGGCATTTCCAGAACCTTGGCGACGGATAAAATGTCGCTACTCCGTCGCTACGCCGTCGACAAAGCGACTGATAGTGGCTGATTATCCGTCGCCATGGTTCTGGAAATGTCAAGCATTTCCAGAACCTTGTCGACGGATTGTCCGTCGCTACGCCGTTGAGAGAGCGACTGATTAGTAGAACCATGCCGACGGATATTCCGTCGACCACCCGTCGCTACCTGGAAACAGTTTCAAATCTCCAGTTGGCGACATAAATGTCACGCCCCAGTACCAAAATACTGGGACGGACTAGGCCAGCTACTCCGTATGAGGTATAAAACGTCATACGGCGATCGTGGCTGTCAATCTTGCTGGGTATCCTAGCATGCAAGCAGTCTATGGCCTAAATCCGATCTCATATCCACAAGCAATAATCAATGAAATAACGACAAGAGAGATAATCATATGAAAAACAGGAAATACTCATATGATAATCAGAGAGTCTATAATAAGAAATAATGTAGACAAGAATACCTTCCCACACAGTTCCCTCATGGTCAGAAACTGAAGCACGTCCTCCAAGTCAAGTCTGGAAGATCCACATGGCCGGTCACAGGCAATCTGGGAACAATCCAGGGTTGGTCAGGCCAACCGTAGCAAGTACCAGAAAGGAAGGCTCAAGGACGGGCGAAGAAAACCAGCAGGATATAATATGACAGGAATAGCATCTAAAAACAGTAAATAAGGTAAGGGATCGTGCGGTACCAACGCACGATTACAGAATATAAGGCAGCAATTCAACTACTAATACGTAAGTAACCAACGATCATCACAATCATCCTAACATCCACTAATACTTGCATCGCCAACTGGAACTCGTAGTCCGTCATCGGAACGGTAACCCACCCCTACATCAAACAAGAACAAGGGAATGAATCACCGCGCCGGGACAGCGTTACGTGCCAGCCAGCTTAGCAAGCAACAAGCCATACAATTTAGGTGAATAAGCGGCCACTCAAAAGTCTACGGCTATCTATGTGGAGGTTGGGTTACCCCAACAATGCAATATAGGAATCCTCAGATCGTGCCATATCCCGCAAGGGCTAGCGAGGCCAAATAACGCATAGTAGGCAGGTATGTACGGTCCCTCGGAAGGCCACCGTGCTAAGCAGGAGTACATATAGAAGTCGGATACTGCCATATCCATGGCGGCCAACCCCGATGCGCCAGGACGAGCCTGTGGCGGCTGGTAATGCACGATCTCGGGATTCCGTTCCCTCCTAATGCTTCGACCATTTTAGTTGCCAGATTAACCCTACATTTATCCAGAATCACATGCCGTGGTCACATGCTCATCCTCCTAGATGTCGTACCTCAGTACGAGAACGCTAAGTAAGAATCAGCCTCGGCACCTATAGTCCCAGTTGTGATCCATCCTTAGTGTTATGCAACAAGCAAGCAAGCAATCCTAACCACGCTAAGACTATAGGCCAACTACCAGATACCCGTGCAGGTAATCATATAATATAGCCAGAATATCAAGATGGCATCGCAATGCCATATAATCATGGAAGTAGCACCTCAAAGTGCCAATAGACAAAGGGCACCGCAGTGCAATGTCAGGGCCAGCACCTCACATGGTAAGCTAGACTTATAGCCAGATACAGGTAGTCAGGTCTGGGACAAGGACAACTCTATCCGTCACAAGAAGTCATCTGCCCACATCGTGGCATGGATATCAGGTCAAGTACAAGACCAGAACCTCTACTATAATAACATCTCAAGCATATATGGGAGCCTACAGCTCCAATCATCAAGTCGGTCTACCCACCGGATCAATCTATCAATAGTCTACCAATCCTCGATGGGATAAATATCATATCAGGAAAATACGATCACTTGGTACTAGGCTAATCACTATAGACAATGCTAGGCCCTCTAGCTCACAAGAATCCTCCGAGTCAATGATCATAGGCTATCAGCAACTAAGTCTCCCAACTACCGGGATACAACAAAGGTACTAGGTTTGGGCGTTTGGGAAGTCGAGTAAAATCATATAATAATATCCTCGATATTCTATTCGTTCCGCGAGACACTCGCACCAATATCAAAATCCAAGAGTCCTCAAGACATATCTGATCAAATTAGAACATCACCAAAGAACTAGTATCACTATCTAAGAATCCACTTAGTCTACCATAACCACTATCTCAATATCATATCTCCTCATAGTCAATCCTCGAATAAGATCATAATCCCAACACATGGGTCAACACTAATCAACGCCGTCGGAAAATGGTAAGGATTGCGTGAACCACTCTAGATCAGATCCACAACCCTTAAACCAAACAAGGACCAGGGTTGCAGACCTTCACCCGAGTAGAACCGCTCTCCTTACACAATCCGGCGGACAGGACAGATAATGGGATAACAACTAAACTAGAACACCATCTAAAAAGAAGGGTCACAGGTCAAGAGTCCAATGGGTGATACCGTCGAAAAGGCAAGGATTGCGTGAACCACTCTGGATCAGATCCACAACCCTTAAACCAAACAAGGACCAGGGTTGCAGACCTTCACCCGAATAGAACCGCTCCCCTTACACAATCCGGCGGACAAGACAGACAAGACGCTAGGCGACTAATCTAGTCGGGAGTCTACCTAGTAGGCAATAGGGTCATGGATGCCATACCAAGAAGAACATGTACGAGCCCAGTCCAGCAAACCAAAGGAATGGTTCTGCCCAATTCTTCGAACCGAATTCCCGACCGGGAATTCTGGAAAAATTCGGCAGAGTTTCCTTTGTATTCTGGACGGGAGCACCCTACGAATTGGGGCTAAAATCCACTCTGCGCAACCCGCCGCAGAATCACAGGCTGAGAACACTAAGTTCAGCTTCCAGCAGCGCTACCATACGTACTGGAAACCTAACCACAGCCGAGAACACTAAGTCTCGGCCTCCAGCAGCACTACGATGCGTACTGGGCGCCAAGCCAACACATGCAACAAGAATCGCCACGCTGGGCGCACCAAGACCCACAGTCATGTCCAAGCCACAAACACAGTCACCGAAACAGTTAGCCAAGCCGTTACTCGACCGCGAGTCGGACACGGGGCACATAGGGACAATCCGTACAAGTGAGTCGTGCTCGTGTCCTCGGAGGTGTGGATGACCCATCCGAGTTGTCCGATACGGTCTATCCCGGTATCGGACCAAGCTATCCTAAGTTATCATCATGGCAGTTCTACTACTAGGCTACACTAATCATGATTATACAATTTACAAGTACAAATTAATTAAATACAATAAAAAATCCAGGAGAAGGGCAAGAGCCGTCGATGAGCAAGGGATACTTGCCTAGAGGGCTCGGCTAGGTAAGCAAGTCTTCGGTAGTCGCGATCCAAGCTAGCACGCCAATCGAGATCCTCAAACACACAATAAACAATCATTAGAATTAAATAATAAAATAATAGGATAATCACAAGAGATGGCAGAAGGCTATACCGTGTGGGTCCCGCAAGCAGTGCAGGGATCTCGCACGAAAACCGAGGCACACGGACCGATACGGGCACGCAAATCGAGATGCACACGAGAATCGAAAGAACACGAATATCGAGACGAACGAGAAACATAAACGTGCACGTAGATCGAGACGTGCACGTAAATCGAGATGACCCAAGGTCCAAGGAGCACGTAAATCAATGCGGCACACAAATCGATGCGTGCACGCAAATCGAAAAGGTGCAGAGTCCAATGCGGCACACAACCGAGGCGGCACGCAAATCGGTGCGTGCACGCAAACCGAGGCAACACAAGATATAATATGACACACAAATCGATACGACACGCAAATCGGTGCATGCACGTAAATCGAGGTGGTACGGGTCACGAGGTAGGCACACAGGCCGAGACACGAAAATCGAGACGGTGCATAAATCGAGATGGCACGGTGCCCGAGGCAGCGCGGGGCTCGAGGCATCCCGCTGCCCTAGGCAGCACGTAGACCGAGGTACACGCAAAATGAGGCAACACGTACACCGAGGTGCACACGACCCGAAAACACGAGGAACGAGGAAGCGCACCAACCGAGGTGCGCTGCCCGAGGTGACACGCTGCACAAGGCAGCGCACTGCTTGAGGCAGCACGCTGCCCGAGGTGCGCCGATCGAGGGGCTCACTCCCCGAGGAGCTCACAACCCAAGGGAGGGAGAGAGAGGGTGCGGAAGAGCTCGGCCATGGTCGGGTCAGACCACCGGCAGAGGGGGAACAGAGGGATAGGGGGGAAGGAGCTCACCAAGGGGGTGCTCGGCCAGGTCGAGTCGGCCCCGCGGTAGAGAAAGGACGGCGGCGGCAGCAGTTGCGCCAAGGGGCGGGGGAGAAGGCGGCGCGGGCGTCGGCGGAGGTGGCGGAGGTGATGAAGACGCCGACGGTAGTGGTGGCGGAGGAGGCCGGCCGAGAGGGAGACGGCGACGGCGACGATGATAGTGGCGCTGGTGGTGGAGGCGACGGCCAGGCGAAGGGGTTGGCTGCGGTG
>JANAVB010000001.1:0-89516 GCA_029216955.1 Iris pallida | reverse complement strand
CATATGATGGAGAGCTGCTCCGCTCCCTGGGGAGCCTTCGGCGGTTGGGGCCCCCCTTGGTGGCCGGTCCCGTGCTGGCCGCCTCCGTGGTGGACTGCCCCCGGGCTGCTCGCGCCGGCCCCTTACGGCCTGCTCCCCCGACCGTCGATGCCCCGGCAGCATCCTTGCTGCCCTCGGTGCCGCCGTCCTCTCCCTCCGTGGCGTCGGCCCCGGCGCCCTCGTCGTCCCCGTCGCAGGCGACGCCGCAGCTCCGCTCCTAATGCAGCCGTCGGCCGCTTCCGGCCGGTGGCGTCCCACCGTTGGGGTCGAGTGCGCCCTCCTCCTGGCCGCCGTCGCCTCCCGCTTCCCTTCCCCTTCCCCCTCTCGCCGTCTCTCCAGCGGAGCCGCCGCCCTCCTTGGCACGCCCGTCGCGGCTCCTTCCCCAGGCGCCGTAGCTCCCTCCCCCCGCTCCCCCCTTCCGCCTTGGCTCCTCCTTCGGGCCTCCCCTCGTCGTCGGCGGGACCCTCTCTTCCGTGCCGCGAGCCCCTTTATTGGGCTCATGTGGCCGCTTGGCAGCCGCCTGCTGACGGCAGCCCGTACATGTCGGCGTCTCCGCCCCCTTCCGTCGAGGCGCTGCCTCCCAGCGGCGGCCTCCCCCTACCCGTCGCCGGCCATCCTCCAGTGAGCTCCGCTTCGTGGACAGCTCCTCCGCCTCCCTACGACCTCCGGAGCTTCCGGCGCGCGATGGAGGCCCCTCTCCCCCGCCGCTTTTGACTGTCCGGGCCTGCGTCGGCGGGTCTCGCAGCCTCCGGCGGATCTTCCTCGTGTTCGCCGCCCGGCCTCGAGGCTCCCGCCGACGGTCGCGCCAAAGCCCCCCGCTCCCTCCCCCGGATCTCCTTCCTCCCCCGCCGGAGCGTCTAGCCTCGGGCGGCGATAGCCCCGCCCCTGTCCGGAGGTTGAGCTCTCGCTCTCACCGACGGTCTCGCCCCCCGGCCCCTTCCCTCCCCGTCGGTCACTTTTCCTCGGAGGTCGCCCCCGCGCCTCCATACCCTCCCTGGTGTTCGGGCCACTCTCGCCGGTCCCCTCCGGCAGCCTCGCCGTCGTGCCCGGACCCCCTCCGGCTGCCCTCGCCCGCAGCCAGAGCTACCCCCCCCCCCTCGGGTCGACCGCCGCCCCCCACCGGCAGCCTCTGGCGTTCCTCGACGGGATGCCCATCCCTTCAGCGCCTCGCACAGCGTGCCCCTCGGGCCGCACGCCCCTCCGCGCAGCATGCACCTCGGGCCGTACGCCCCTTTCTCGAGCGGCGCCCCGCTCCCCTCGGGCCCAACCCCGCTCACGTGCTCGCATGTTGAGATTCAAAATTCATATTTTGAATTTCGATTTTGTGTTGCTGACCAAAAAAAAATCTTATTGGTTAATGATGTTTTAGACGTTTTTAGTCAGGACCGTTGTTAGGGCTCCTCCCACATTTTGTAAGAACTTGGGCTATCTCCCGGTTCCAACCGATCTTTTTCCATTTCAATGAAGGCCTTGGCCAACTGTTAAATATATATATATATATATATATATAATATAATTATATATATATATATATATATATTATATATATGTATATATATATACACACACACCACACTACACACACACACACATAAATGTGATACTATGGATAGGTACACTACCACTAACACAAGTCCAAGTAGAAAACACTTGGGGTGCACCTTAGAGTAATACAAAGATACTCATGATACGCTCAAGATACTCTACCAAACCTTGCCCGAATCCTACCAAAACACATGAGCATGCCTAAAATGACAATTAGAAGCTAATGAGAGTGGTGTCTAGCTAGTGTAATGTGTAATGTGAAATGTGACATGTTGTGAGAAGTGTAGGAGGAGAAAAACCCCTAAATTGATTCCGTGTCCTAGTGTAATATGACACAACCTATTCGTATCCATTTGTGGCACAAATCTAGACACACACAACCAAATCTACACTAAATTGATCTAACAAACCTAATGACAAATACTTGGTGCACCATTCTCGAAATTCCTCCAAAAATGGGACAAAAACCTATGGAAAAGTCTCCAAATGGGTCCAATAAAGCCCAAGCTTCTACCCATGGGTAGTCCTAATGCATAGGTGGTTTCTAAATGACTAATTACACTAATTAGAATCATTTTCAAGGGGTTAATCTCCGAATTTACCTATTAGAAGATGGATTTCTAATACAAAGCCAAAAGGGACACAAATAGACACAACCTTCAAGCTAGTGGCCTCCTCTTCTTGTGCTCCTTGGTCCTCAAGCTCCTTGGCTCCTTGGATGAAGAATGGAAGAAGGTTGAGGGTGATAAGGAGTGATTTGATGGAGGAAAGAGAAAGGTTTGGGAGGAGCACCAAAACTAGGGTTTGTGCTCCAAAATGAAGAAGTGGTGAATGAATACTCTCTCTCTCTCTCTCTGTGGCTGGTCATAAAGCCCTAAATTGCCTATTTGAAATGTCCAAAATGTCCTTCTAGGTTGTCATGAAGGTTTGGTTAACCTATAGAAGTTTTTACCCTAAGTGGTTGATTAGTTCTAATCCTATTCATGACCCATTATGACTTAAATGAGTCTAACTGTGTCCAACCTAAAATATAGGTTCAAGTGTCGTGACAAGTCCATATAGGTTCACTAACCAAGGGTCCAATAAATAGGCTAGTTTACTAATAAATGCAACCATCATATTTAATTAAATTAAAAAAATACGCACTATATAAATAATATTAAATGATAAAAATATCCCTATCTAGGAATGTGGTAGTGACAATTCATAGCAACAAAAATAAGCAGATAACTTGAAGTCACAATAAGATATGTAGGAATATGTTCTCTTTTGTTGATAATTGAAATAAAGTACAAGGCTTGCATCAGCATACAAGGTTTACATAGGTTTATAAAGATTCTCAATGGCTAGCAACTCATGCTAATTTGGCTTACATTTGAACTTATCACACATTGACTTACAACAGGATATGCTGACTTGGCTTACAACTCACTGGTACAACAAATATACAATATTCTATACATTATGTCCTTTATAAACAGAAAATATCATCTTTACAAGAAAATCTTATGCATGCCCAACAAATCTTCGATGCCTCAGGACTGATCAATGTCAATCTTAGTGTATTGAACTTACCAAGCACGAGAACCTAAAAAGGATGTCTACAACGTGGATCAGTACATTGTCGTGTACCAGCGAGTAGAACCAGCCCACTCACCTAAACCAACACTAAGTACTCATGTGAGCAAATATTTATTAAGGGTGATCTTTCTATTTGGGCCTAGCATCAGTTTACAGTTCATATGCAGTATCAGAGTGAAGCATGTTATAACAGTATTCATGAAAAAGCATCATTATAGCAGTACTATATTTAACAAGTTAAGCATGTTATAGTAATATTCATGGAAAGGCAGCATTGTAGCAATATTGTATTTAACATGTTAAGCAGTTAAGATTGAATTAACATATATGATAACGAATCACTTTTGAGTGATTTCTTACTGATGGCTGACTTTCCCGTACCTGCATAAAATATATGATATATGATATACTTACTCTGCCTGCACAAGACATTATTAGGAACAATATCACATTTATCATATTTGTTACTATTCAGGTGATTCTTACCAATAGTCGATATCCTTCCATGTATATGATTAATAACCTACTCTGCCTGCACAAGACATGCATTAGAATGCATTCGACTTGTAGTTGTTGGTAAAACTGCACCATAAAGAACATTCCAAAGAATTGTGTCGCACCATTCAAAGTAGGTTGTCGGCCTCATTGAAAGTCTTACAATACCGATATGCCATGTAGGACTTCAAAGCTAAATGTGACGCGTCATTCCACTGCAGGTAGCAAGTCTCGTGAAATGTTCCACAATTACCCCATGCCACCAAAGTACATCAACATTTCTCCTAGGTCGGATCGGTCCCAGTGCCCTAGGTACCATCCGGAGAAACTCACTCAGACTTGTGCACGAGTACATCCATGACCATGTGAATGCATATACGACTCGATAAGCATAAGGACATGGTAAATTAACTGAAATTAAGCAAGCCAACAATTCATCATCTCATCTCATCCAAGTCGTGTTTAACGACTAATCATTTCCATCATTCACATCATTCCCACGTGGTGATCTCATCGATCCCAAGCCTCGTCATTTCATATTCTCATTACATCATATCATAATATTTCTCACATCATTTCTTTTAATAAGGAATAAACAATATTTCGTTTCTCATAGGACATTCATCATTAATTTTATTATGTCAAAAGCATTCCTTTGTGTCAATAACATTATTAGTTCATTTCTCATGTATCATTCACATAAGTACTTCATTATTCAAGTGTCTCATTCATTTCAATAGCATTAAACATGGCAACAATATTAATTCATTTCTAGTGTGTGATTCATAGTGGCAGTTCATGTTCATGTGTCATTCATCTCAACAGTTCTTAACATAAGCATCTATATTATTTCAGCAACTAAAACATGGGACATTTAGGGACATAACATAGCAACACAATAATCTATTTAGTAGCATGAAGGAATAGAAGAGAAGGGACAATTCAACTCACTTGGACAAAAGGGTCTTCCTGTTCCGATCACATATATGCTCAGCGAGTCCTCTAGAGATTGATTCGACGTGATGCATGATCTTCCTCATATATGACATAAGCATACTAGCAAGCCACATTCCATAACTCATCCCATCCGGCCAGTTAAGAGAGATTGCATCATTCTTAATTCTTTTGATTTCCAACACAAGTTATGGTTTAACATTCTGATTGAATCCAATAAGCCAACAAAATACCTTTGTGCGGAGCGGGACATTACAGCTTAAGGTCATTATATATTATTGTGTGTGAAATTATTGAGCTCGAAATACAAAAAAGACTCATTCAATTTTTTTAGAACTTCGGAAGAACCAATTTTCGAAAAACCAATGATTTCTGATTGTAATAGACCCTAACTTAGATAGCCATATATCTGTTAGAGACATACTTTTAATAACCCTGAATATCTTTAGTGGTCAAGCCGTCTAATTTTGGACTCGAAGGACACAAATTGCTGATACGCAAGTGTAACAAATATGTAATCCAATTGTACATGTCTTGTTCCAGTAGATGGAATATCATATTGAGTTGTATTCTCATATTACGTGATATTTTGCATATATAGATATTTATATATATGTTATTCCAATGGATGGAAATTTTTCTACTGAATAGTTTCTAGTATTCACGTGATACCTACGGTACATGGATCGAGATACTTACCTGAGTCAAAAAAGACAGATTTAATAAGATAATAAAATTAAGAATTATTTATAATTATATAATAGAGAATTGGACGGGGAGAATAAAATGGTTCACACCCTATAAATTTTTCACAATATAAATAACAAAGGCTGATTAGTTATTTCATGCCTCCTTCGACAATGCCTTGTAGGGAGGGTGTGAGTGCTTAGTTCATTTTTCATGTACTATACTTGTATGTACCTTTTTCGATCAAAACATCGATTTGGTATTAAATGATATGCCTCATCTTTCCTTAGTATGAGGAGGGACGGACACTAAGCATCATACCAATAATGTAACAACCTGATCTCCGATAAATAAGATTATTATCAAAAAAATAGTCAAGTGTAAGATCCAAAGATTATTCTCCAAATTGTATCATCATATAGGCAAATTGTATTATGATTGTGATAATAACTCTTAGGTTATAAAATAGTTTGGACAATAATGAATTTCTAGATTTAGGATTACAGTAGAATCTTAATCTAAGTTAACATTATAATACTTCCTTATGGTTTGTTATTTTAACTTCTATCTGAGTATCAGATCATGATTTTCAATCATATACTGTGTTACTTTATTTATTTTATCGTTCTTGAACCGAGGACTTGCATGTCTTTGATAACTTAGTATTTGTTCACTGCATGATGGCACGGTAGAGCAACAGTTTCCTTTTTGCTTTTTTGTATATTTGAGAAATTAGATCTGTGGAAATGTATATATGGATGGTTCTATGTTTATATATGTGAATATTCTCAGTTTAATCAATGGATTAGCATTGTCCATACTTTTATCCTAGAACTTTATAAGCGACAATCGTGAATTTGGATATTAAAATATCCATAGGACACGTAGCATAGGATGTTAGCTGCGTACTTGGTTCACCGTATTCTAGGAGTGGGCATGGCATCTCCTCACCTTCTTATTCACCACTCTTAGGAATGAATTTAAGCTTAGTGACCTTGGCTCTTTGTCCTTCTTTCTTGGTCTTGAGGCCACCCATTCTCAGGACTCTCTACACCTCACCCAAAGTAAATAAACCCTAGTCCTCCTTCAAAAATTCTCCATGACAGAGTGTAAGTCGTGCTCCACCAGTTTGTGCCAAAACCAAGCTCTCAGCCAATACTGGTGATCTCTTTCCAGATGCCACCGAGTATCGTCAACTGGTTGGTTCTCTATAGTACCTTATGTACACCCAGTTTTGCATAATCGATCGTCCTGGCTAGGGCGTGATGTCGCGCGAGCCTAAGCTGCGCTCGTGCAAGACGAATACCAAAACGACCGATTGAGCAGCTAAACGACAGAGTCGCACAAAAGTCAAGAAACAGAAAAGTTGAAGCAAAACAAATGTATACAAAATGAACTTACTTTATTGATTTTGAAACAATAGATTACAAAGACACGATAAGATTACAAATCACTCACGCTCACATTCTCTGAATACAATCACTCAGCTCTCTCTCTCTCTCTCTCTCTCTCTCTCTCTTATCTCTCAATATAAATAATAAGGCCCTTAGGCTTACAACTTAAAGAAGGCAATATCCATATATTATGGTTCGTATAAGTGAAGACTCCAACGTGGTCGCACACCTCGAAACGCTAAGGAACTCCATGCCTCGATGTGTCTAAGCGAGATCCGTACCGAACGAGTTGCTACTTGTGACCTCAAATAAACAAACTGTGGGGATATCAGTACATTGAATACAGTGGCGGGGAGGCCTCTCGCCTACCCAGACAATATCAACATGTTAATTTAGTGGGTATGCACTATAATTTTTTGGTCTTTCTAATCTTGCTTAGGATCAGTTTTATAGCAAAACTATAGGCCTATTTGTATCGCAGCATCGTGGTCGTGCCATAAAGCCAATCTATGAAACAACTTCGTAGTCGTGCCTTGTAATATAGTATAAATTTACTCATACTTGCCTTCCAGCCTTCCATGTTCATCGCAACAATACAGTTATATCGTACGGACCTTGTATAAACTACAAAACCATAACAACACATGTCGTGCCAAAGCATGTGTTTCTACTGAAGCCAAATCTTAGGCTCATTAGTTTTGTGTCGTGCATTCACTCTTGACTCAATCTATGACATACACATGGATTGTCGCTATCACGCTGACTCAATCTATATGAAGGTCACTAGCATGACAAGCTATCCATGGACGATATTATAGAACGACAATACTTTGCATGTGAGATGCAAATTCAATCGATAGGTCCCGCTGCTGTATTGCGAGCATACACTTCAGATTTGGATCGCACCATCGTTGAAGGAAGCATGGTATAGTTCCCCTAGGTCAACATGATCCCGATGCCCCGACGATTCACTCAATGAACTCAAACCTTTTGTACATGTTGTCCAATGATCATGCAAGACTCGACTTAACTTACCATACTTCTGAACCATTCTTCATCTTTCTTTTCTGTTGCAGCTCCTGTCACCCCCGTTTCTCGTATTTCGTATTCATGCTCGTAATTGGATTTTGGCAGGTAATTTTATTTTTTTTCTGGACTTGTGGAATTTTGGGTCTCTCGTATTTTGGGATTTCGGCTCGGCTCGGTTTTAATTGGTTTGGTTTGAGTTGGTTGATTTTAACCCAAGAGGAACATTTTAGCCTATGCTCCACCCTCATTCTACCACAACCACCCTCATTAAATCCCCACCAACCTTTCTTTCTCCTCTTTACTCTCCATTAATTTTCCATCATCTTCTTCCTTCTTCCACACAACTCTCCAACACCATAGGCAAGTGCACCATGCCACCACATGAGAACCCCATTTTATTTGTCCATTAGCTAGTTTAGGCTATGGTGAACAACATTAGAACTTGGCATTTTATGATTTGGAGCTTCCATTTTTCTAGATCTAGGTTTTAACCAATTTTAGAAATTCTTGGTTTTGATCTATTAAACTTTGATTTTTGCTTGTTTTGAGGCTTCCATGTGGAAGAGAATTTAATTTTACACAGTTTAGAACTTTGAAAATCTAGATTTGGTTTTGATTAGGCCAAGTTATGAAGAATTGAATTTTGGTGTTCTTGAGAGTTTCCTCTCGGTTTGGAGAAGAAGACCCCCTCGGCCTGCACTTTTTAGCGCAGGGCTGACTTGCGCTCAGCCCCCTGGGCTGAACCGCGCAGCCTTCCTCGGTCGGCGCTCTTTAGCGCAGTGCTGACCAGCGCAGCTTGCCCCTTGGCGAACTGCGCACCCCTCCCCCTGCGCCACTTGCCCCTGCGCCATCGACCCATGCGCCCTCAGCCGTGCGCCATTGGTCCCTGCGCCATCAGCCTTGCTCCCCTGTTCCCCTGGCGCACTTGACCCCTGCGCCTACCATCCCCTGCGCACTCGACCGTGCACCCCCGTGCACCTGACCCCTGCGCCAACCATCCCCTGCGCCATCCATTCCCTGTGCCCTTTGCCCCTGCGCCCTTGGCCCGCGGCGCACTTGGCCCCCTGCGCACCTGACCCTTGCGCCAACCCCCCCTGCGCAACCCACTTGCCCATGATGATTTGGTTTTATTTATTGGACTTGGCTTCTCTTTTATGGATTGGGTTTTGAGATCTTGTTCCACACAGCACGACTATCTTGACCCAACACGACCTGACACAATTTTCAGTATTTACTATGACTAGTACGCTTTTCGTGATTTCTGTGATTTATGATCCTAGTACTATCTGATCTTCTTGATAGTGACCCGATGGGGTGCACTCTTGACTTGTAACCTGATAACTTGATAGTGGCCCGTGGCGGCGCACTCTTGACTTGTAACTTGACTCGGCCTGACTTGACTTGACTTGATGCTGTTGCGACGGCTAACTTGACTTGTATAACCAACTCTGACACTGTGGGTGTTCCTGCTTGCTTGCTTGTGCAATCCACTTGTCTTGTCTTGTATCATGTCTAGGACGTGACTCCCTGGTTCCCACGGTCAGGGATTCACTCTGAATATGGATTAGGCTAATGACTAGATCAAACTATAGTTCATGGAGAATTTCCAGTCACAGGCAATCTCGTTATCTGGGCGCTTTTATTGGACTTGTAGCTTGCCGACGAGTAGAGCACATTTCCAGCACACTGTCATGTGTTGCACCCTCTAAGTCACCTAAGGGTATATCGTCTCCTGGGCGATGTACCCAACCATACTTTCAACCCGCGGAAGGATAACTGGATAGTCTGCAGGGCTTGGGACTGGGAAATTTTTATCGTATCTTGTTAGTAATTAGGATTGTGATAACCCTAGTTAGTTAAAGTAGTAAGCCGTAGTAATTGCTTGGCCGCTTGTGAATGGATGGTGTTCAGCCCTGTCTTAGTCTCGTCTAGTCCCTGTACCCGGTTACTCTTGTACATGATTGTTTTACTTATCTTAACAATAAATGGATAGAGACAGAGTGCTATTCAGGCGAAGGGTTACAACCCTGGTCCTTGTTTGGTTTAAAGGTTATAACTTGGTTCCCGGAATGGTTTCACGTCCCTAGTCGTTTATTATCCTGTTGTTCTCTTTACCTACTTGTACTTTCTTCCATTATTTTATGTTCTGATATGTTGGCTTTTGTTCTTATTTTGTGGCCTCCCTTGTGGCACTTGCTCTTTCTGGGGTTTGACCCAGCTGGTTTTGTGTGGCCAAATTTCGGAGCAGCACCCGAGGATCTACCGAACCTCCAGCCCGATGGTGGCGACTAGAAGGAACCCGGGCTACGAGTGGGTTTTCTATTTTGTTCGCTCACTCTATTGTAAACTTATTCTTTTGAGACATTTAGCCGACGAGCACCTGTTAGCTCGATGCAAATTTACTTACTGTCTGCCTACAGGCTGTAAACATGATTAACAAATCCTAGGATTGATCATGTATGACTTAACTCTTGATAGTCCTCGCATTTTGTACGACTAGCTTCATGATCAGCTGATATGTAATATTTGGGACGCCTTTTATTGTATATTGGTGGTCAAACATCTTGTGACTATATTACTTGCTTGAGATTGAGACAATAAGCTTGACCTTAAGAGACCATTGGCTTGTAGTAAACCCTCATATCTAGACAGCCGTGACCGTATAGCGAGATGGGCTTCATTTCAATATACGTAGCTGGCTATGTTCGCCCCCGCTCTCCAGTATTCTGGTTCTGGGGCGTGACATGGTTTAAGTGGTGGCCCATACAGGTCTTGTCAATCAAGAAATGTGAGGGTTTACCGAGTATATGTCTCAATCAGTACTCGCCCTTGATCTCCGTTCATATTCTCTAAATCTCTGGATTCTTGACCTGATCACATGCTTGTATCGTTGATCTATCCTGGTCCTTCCTTATTGTTTTCCCTGTGTCGTCTTCTTCAGCGGCACTGTACCTGACCCCGCCGATCAGCAAGGTGGAGCACTTCACATGGACCAGCAACAACCAGGAGATCAAGCCCAGTATTTCGGAGTTGCCTCCCGAGTTATACCTACTGGAGGAGAGCCCCCAGTTCAGCCCGTTCACCCTGCTGAGCCGGATGATGGCACCTTGGTAGGTCTCATCAGGGCCTTGATAACTTCTCAAGATCGCAGAGGAGACGCCTTGCACCAGGCAGTGGCAGATGCTTTGACCAGAGGTGGTCACCCAGGGAACAGCGCGGCCAACAGCTTCAAGCGCTTGAACCCTCCATTCTTCGACGGCAGCGAAGATGCGATTGCCGCGGACGCTTGGCTTCAGGATACCGAAGTGGTTCTAGAAGCAGCTAGGACACCTGAGAATGAGAAGATGGCGGTAGTACGCCTACAGTTGCTGGATTTAGCTCGCAGTTGGTGGGCGGCGCAAGCCATGGGATTAGTGGCACCCATTGCTTGGACGGTGTTTAGAGAGAGATTCCAGATGAAGTATTTTGATGCAGTGGCTCGGTACGACCTGCAGACGAGGTTTACCAACTTGAAGCAAGGAGACAGAACAGTCGACAGTTATGCATCTGAGTTTTCAAGACTCAGTAGGTTTGCCCCCACCTTGGTGGCAACTGAGTTTGATAGGGCCCAGCGATTCCAGCAGGGACTGCATTTGGAGATCTTGCTGGCAGTTGAGCAGTTCGAGCACCAGACGTTCGATACAGTATTGAGGTCAGCTAGGAGGCATGAGTATATCTCCCAGAGGATCGTGGATAGGACCGGAGGTAGGAAGCGGTCCCACAGTCAGATGCACCAATCATCGGCTCCAGTCCCGACAGCTAGAAGTTTGACTATTGGAACTCCGAGGCGGGCGGCCTCAGTGACGTCGGTTCAGCATTCGACCCCGACGTACCCGCAGCAGCAGAAGCAGAAGCAGACTTCCGCGATGGGATGTTCTCATTGCGGGAAGCCAGGCCATATAGTGGAGGATTATCGTAGGGCACAAGGATTGTGCCTGGCTTGTGGAGCGGTAGATCACAAGATAGGAGCCTGCCCGAATAGGGGTAGTTCGTCCTCATCCAACCTAACCAGTCCATCGGTTAGGGGACTAGTACCTGTGCAGCAGCAGCAGTATCCGAAGCCATTGTTGCCTCAGGCCCAGGCGTTTCATCAGCAGAACCAGCAGCAGTATACCCAAGCCCAAGTGCAGAGTGGGCAGAGAGGTTTCCAGCAGAGGGGACCCGCAGCCAGAGGACAAGGTCAGGCCATGATGATGACTATGGAAGAAGAAGTTGTACCAGGTGAGGTAGTGGCAGGTACTATTCTCGTCAACTCCTCTCCAGCATTGGTATTATTTGATTCTGGTGCATCGCATTCATTCATGTCTACACGATTCGCGACACGGATAGGACTGGAACCAGAGTCATTATCAGTAAGACGCAATATACTTACTGGTAATGGTCTTGTGGGAGTAGATCGAGTGTTTTCCTCGTGTCGGATCGTAGTTAGCGGTAGAGAGTTCCCCGCTAGATTTATAGAATTCCCTATGGCAGACTATGATGTAGTCTTAGGCATGGATTGGTTGAGGAACCAGTATGCTAGGATAGACTGCCATGTTGGCAGAGTTGTTTTTAGTATTCCAGGCGAGCCAGAGTTTTCATTTTCCAGAGGCGCAGTAGAGCCATCTTCCCCAGTATTGCGGATGGCAGTAGCAGTAACGCAGTTGCCCCGGATAGTTGAAGAGTTTCCAGATATTTTCCCAGAGGAGCTTCCAGGGATGCTGCCAGAGCGAGAGATCGAGTTCACTATAGACTTGATCCCCGGGACAGCACCAGTATCAGAGCGAGTCTACAGGATGGTACATTCAGAGTTGGAGGTTTTGTACAAGATGATTGAAGAACTCAGGACCAAGGGATTCATTTGTGCAAGTGGATCGCCTTGGGGAGCCCCGATGCTTCTTGTGAAAAAAAAGGATGGTACGTCCAGACTATGTGTAGATTATCGTACCTTAAACTCAGTGACAATCAAGAACAGATACCCTCTCCCGAGGATAGATGACTTGTTTGATCAACTCAAAGGGGCTTCAGTGTTCTCGAAGATAGACTTGCGGTCAGGATACCACCAGATCAGAGTCAGAGAGCAGGACATCCCGAAGACAGCTTTTCGATCTAGGTATGGACATTGGGAGTTCCTTGTTATGCCTTTTGGAGCGACCAATGCGCCAGCCGTATTCATGGACCTCATGAATCGCATTTTCATGCCTTACTTGGATCAGTTCGTGATCGTGTTCCTAGATGATATCCTGGTCTACAGCAAGAGCGAATCAGAGCATGAGCAGCATCTCAGAGTCGTCCTTCAGACGCTTAGAGAGCATCAGTTGTACGCCAAGTTCAGTAAATGCGAGTTCTGGCTCGATCGCATTTCGTACTTGGGTCACATCATTACCCGAGGTGGAGTGGAAGTGGACCCCCAGAAGATTGTGGCTATCGAGACATGGCCAGTACCTAGTTCAGCGGCAGAAGTTCGCAGTTTCCTTGGATTAGCCGGCTACTACCGGCGATTCGTTTCAGATTTTGCAAGGATTTCGGCGCCGATGACCCAGTTGACCCGCAAGGATGTGCAGTTTGTTTGGACAGCAGAGTGTCAGGAATCATTTGAGAAGTTGAAGCGAGGTTTGATAACGGCTCCTATTCTCACACTTCCAGATGGGACCGGAGGATTCACAGTTTATTACGACGCTTCAGGCAGAGGATTGGGGTGTGTCTTGATGTATCATGGAAAGGTAATATCTTATACATCATGTCAACTTCGTGATCATGAGAAGAATTACCCGACCCACGACTTAGAGCTGGCAGCAGTAGTGTTTGCACTTAAGCTTTGGCGGTACTACTTGTACGAAGATAGAGTAGAGATATTTACGGATCACAAGAGCCTGAAGTATGTTTTCACCCAGAAGGACCTTAATATGCGGCAGAGGAGATGGCTCGAGCTACTGGTGGACTACGATGTGGATTTGCAGTATCACCCAGGGAAGGCCAACGTTGTAGCAGATGCATTGAGCCGGAGAGCCGGAGTCTACTTCCTAACGGCGCAACCAGAGTTACTGGCAGATCTTCAAAAGATGGGAATTGAAGTGGTTCTTCCTACCAGTGTGGCATTGATGGCCAGTCTACAGGTTCAGTCCAGCATAGTTGAGAGGATCCGGGTGGCGCAGTCTACAGATTCCAAGCTTCAGTAGCTCAGAGCAGAGTGTGAGGCAGGAAGAAGACCAGAGTTGTGCATTCATGAAGATGGTACACTTCGGCACGGCACTCGTCTTTGTGTACCCAGTGGAGATATCAGACAGAAGGTCATGACAGAAGCTCACAGTTCACAGTATTCTATTCACCCCGGTGGCACGAAGATGTACCGTGATATTCGTCAGCACTTCTGGTGGAATGGCATGAAGAGGGAGATAGCCCGATTTGTCTCTCGGTGTTTGGTTTGCCAGCAGATTAAAGCAGAACATCAGAGGCCCGCTGGACTTCTTCAGTCCTTGCCGATTCCAGAATGGAAATGGGAGCATGTGACCATAGATTTTGTGACTGGATTGCCTAGATCCCCAGCTGGTAGGGATGTTATTTGGGTTATAGTTGACAGGCTCACGAAGGTAGCTCATTTTCTCCCATTCAGAGTTGGGCAGTCAACGGCTCAGTTGGCAGAGATGTACCTCAGACAGATTGTCAGGCTTCACGGTGTGCCAGACAGCATTACCTCGGACCGAGATTCAAGGTTTACATCACACTTTTGGCGTAGCTTGCAAGAGAGCTTGGAAACTCATCTCCAGTTCAGTTCAGCTTATCATCCGCAGACAGATGGCCAGTCAGAGCGCACAATCCAGACTCTTGAAGACATGTTGAGATCTTGTACCCTTAACTTCGGCGGTTCGTGGGAAGACCACCTGTATCTGGTGGAGTTCTCCTACAATAATAGCTTCCAGGCCAGCATCCAGATGGTACCATTCGAGGCTCTGTACGGTAGGAAGTGCAGATCACCGCTAGCGTGGGACGATGTTGGAGAGAGGCAGATACTCGGTCCAGAAATGATTGCCCAGACGGTTGAAGTAGTCAGAAAAGTCAGGGATCATCTTCGAGTTGCCCAAGATTGCCAGCGGCATTGGGCCGATGCTCATCGGCGTCCCCTAGAGTTTGCTATTGGCGACCATGTATTCCTTAGGATCTCGTCTAACCGCGGTGTCATTTGCTTTGGCGTGCGGGGAAAGCTTAGTCCTAGGTATATAGGGCCGTTCGATATCCTGGAGCGAGTAGGAGATGTATCCTATCGTCTCGCTCTTCCGCCGTTACTAAGTGAGGTGCATGATGTATTCCATGTGTCCCAATTACGACGGTACATCCCGAACCCGAGCCATATCCTAGACCATTCGGAATTGGTTGTTGGTACCAACCTTTCGTATGAGGAGAAGCCCGTGTCTATTTTGGACCGGAGGGAAAAGATACTCAAGAACAAGACTATTAGTTTAGTCCGTGTTGCTTGGGGTCATCACTCTCTAGGTGAGTCAACGTGGGAGCGTGAGGATGATATCCGATCGCGATATCCCTACCTGTTTGACTCATAAGGTATAATGTCTTCCTTATGCCTTATGCTCTTCATTCCTTGATTGCATGTATAATTGTATGATTGAACTGCTTAGTGTAGTTGTTGTTTCTTAGTGTAGCTTGCTGTGGCAATCTCTAGCTCCTTAATTAAATTTCGAAGACGAAATTCTTTTAAGGTGGGTAGAGTTGTCACCCCCGTTTCTCGTATTTTGTATTCATGCTCGTAATTGGATTTTGGCAGGTAATTTTATTTTTTTTCTGGACTTGTAGAATTTTGGGTCTCTCGTATTTTAGAATTTCGGCTCGGCTCGGTTTTAATTGGTTTGGTTTGAGTTGGTTTGATTTTAACCCAAGAGGAACACCTTAGCCTATGCTCCACCCTCATTCCACCACAACCACCCTCATTAAATCCCCACCAACCTTTCTCTCTCCTCTTTACTCTCCATTAATTTTCCATCATCTTCTTCCTTCTTCCACACAACACTCCAACACCATAGGCAAGTGCACCTTGCCACCACATGAGAACCCCATTTTATTTGTCCATTAGCTAGTTTAGGCCATGGAGAACAACATTAGAACTTGGCATTTTGTGATTTGGAGCTTCCATTTTTCTAGATCTAGGTTTTAACCAATTTCGGAAATTCTTGGTTTTGATCTATTAAACTTTGATTTTTTGCTTGTTTTGAGGCTTCCATGTGGAAGAGAATTTAATTTTACACAGTTTAGAACTTTGAAAATCTAGATTTGGTTTTGATTAGGCCAAGTTATAAAGAATTGAATTTTGGTGTCCTTGAGAGTTTCCTCTCGGTTTGGAGAAGAAGACCCCCTCGGCCTGCGCTTTTTAGCGCAGGGCTGACTTGCGCTCAGCCCCCTGGGCTGAACCGCGCAGCCTTCCTCGGCCGACGCTCTTTAGCGCAGTGCTGACCAGCGCAGCTTGCCCCTTGGCGAACTGCGCACCCCTCTCCCTGCGCCACTTGCCCCTGTGCCATCGGCCCATGCGCCCTCAGCCGTGCGCCATTGGTCCCTGCGCCATCGGCCCTGCTCCCATGTTCCCCTGGCGCACTTGACCCTTGCGCCTACCATCCCCTGCGCACTTGGCCGTGCACCCCCGCGCACCTGACCCCTGCGCCAACCATCCCCTGCGCCATCCATCCCCTGCGCCCTTTGCCCCTGCGCCCTTGGCCCGCGGCGCACTTGGCCCCCTGCGCACCTGACCCTTGCGCCAACCCCCCCTGCGCAACCCACTTGCCCATGATGATTTGGTTTTATTTCTTGGACTTGGCTTCTCTTTTGTGGATTGGGTTTTGAGATCTTGTTCCACACAGCACGACTATCTTGATCCAACACGACCTGACACAATTTTCAGTATTTACTATGACTAGTACGCTTTTCGTGATTTCTGTGATTTATGATCCTAGTACTTTCTGATCTTCTTGATAGTGACCCGATGAGGTGCACTCTTGACTTGTAACCTGATAACTTGATAGTGGTCCGTGGCGGCGCACTCTTGACTTGTAACTTGACTCGGACTGACTTGACTTGACTTGATGCTGTTGCGACGGCTAACTTGACTTGTATAACCAACTCTGACACTGTGGGTGTTCCTGCTTGCTTGCTTGTGCAATCCACTTGTCTTGTCTTGCATCATGTCTAGGACGTGACTCCCTGGTTCCCACGGTCAGGGATTCACTCTAAATATGGATTAGGCTAATGACTAGATCAAACTATAGTTCATGGAGAATTTCCAGTCACAGGCAATCTCGTTATCTGGGCGCTTTAATTGGACTTGTAGCTTGCCGACGAGTAGAGCACATTTCCAGCACACTGTCATGTGTTGCACCATCTAAGTCACCTAAGGGTATATCGTCTCCTGGGCGATGTACCCAACCATACTCTCAACCCGCGGAAGGATAACTGGATAGTCTGCAGGGCTTGGGACTGGAAAATTCTTATTGCATCTTGTTAGTAATTAGGATTGTGATAATCCTAGTTAGTTAAAGTAGTAAGCCGTAGTAATTGCTTGGCCGCTTGTAAATGGATGGTGTTCAGCCCTGTCTTAGTCTCGTCTAGTCCCTGTACCCGGTTACTCTTGTACATGATTGTTTTACTTATCTTAACAATAAATGGGTAGAGACAGAGTGCTATTCAGACGAAGGGTTACAACCCTGGTCCTTGTTTGGTTTAAAGGTTGTAACCTGGTTCCCGAAATGGTTCCACGTCCCTAGTCATTTATTGTCCTGTTGTTCTCTTTACCTACTTGTACTTTCTTCCATTATTTTATGTTCTGATATGCTGGCTTTTGTTCTTATTTCGTGGCCTCCCTTGTGGCACTTGCTCTTTTTGGGGTTTGACCCAGCTGGTTTTGTGTGGCCAGATTTCGGAGCAGCACCCGAGGATCTACCGAACCTCCAGCCCGATGGTGGCGACTAGAAGGAACCCGGGCTACGAGTGGGTTTTCTATTTTGTTCGCTCACTCTATTGTAAACTTATTCTTTTGAGGCGTTTAGCCGACGAGCACCTGTTAGCTCGATGCAAATTTACTTACTGTCTGTCTACGGACTGTAAACATGATTGACAAATCCTAGGGTTGATCATGTATGACTTAACTCTTGCTAGTCCTCGCATTTTGTACGACTAGCTTCATGATCAGCTGATATGTAATATTTGGGACGCCTTTTATTGTATATTGGTGGTCAAACATCTTGTGACTATATTACTTGCTTGAGATTGAGACAATAAGCTTGACCTTAAGAGACCGTTAGCTTGTAGTAAACCCTCATATCTAGACAGCCGTGACCGTATAGCGAGATGGGCTTCATTTCAATATACGTAGCTGGCTATGTTCGCCCCCGCTCTCCAGTATTCTGGTTCTGGGGCGTGACAGCTCCCAAAACTAGGACTGTCTCGACGACCTACAGTCCCGAGAACTTTTCATGTTTTCATACATTTCTGACCCAAACTCAGGAACGACTATTTGATAACCCTTCCGCTTACTTGAACCAACCGTGTTCCATGTAGTGCCATCAAACAAACGAGTCATACTCTATATGACAAGCCTTGAAATCGTGAGAACGTGTATGCTAAACTAGCACCGAGGTCGTGGTAACGTGCCTTGAAATCGTGGGAACGTATAGACTATGACAACAAGTCGATAGTCCATGTGACAACATAGTAAACTTTTACTTTACCCAAGTCGTGGGATCGAAAGACCAAGGACAAATTGAAAACCCAACGTGAAGTGTTATCTAGGCATCAAGTTCAATATTTCCATGTTCTACACAATCTGAAGGAACGGGATTATTCCCTTAGCTATGTGGGTTCGTCTACTCTGTGCGTAAGAAAACATCCAATTATTAGGTGTGAAGGCGAAACAGAGACGAGTTCATCGAAGCCACCTACCTGAACGAAGAGTTGTCTCGACCTAGTGGGAGTTCAAGCAAGTTGTTGCATAGCCAAGTCCAAATGACGTTACGTTTATTTGATTAATCCCGTTGAACTGTTGAACTGAGTGGGACGGGGCACTACACCTTACTCGCCCGGATATTACTTATGTCGTTCATTATATGGCTAAATTCATAAGCTGTCAAATGGATCCTTCAATATCTTCAAGGATCTTCTAATTTTGGCCTCATCTTTAGTCGCTCAGCTGGATCGTTCACAGTTGTTGCTTACTCTAACGCAGACTGGATAGGCTGCCCCGATTCTTGCCGCTCCTCTACTAGTTTGTGTATTTTCTTAGGGTTCAATATCATCTCTTGGATTGCTATAAACAACCTAGTCTCCTGCTCTAATGTCGAAGCTGAATACTATTCCCTTGTCAATGTTTGTGCAAAGACTACTTGGATATCACATCTTCTTGGTGAATTAACTTCCCTCCACTCAAACCCATCACTATGTTCTGTGACAACGTCGGTACAACATACATGGCCTCCAATACTGTCTTCCATGCTCTCACTAAATATATTGAGCTTGACTACCAGTTCATTATGGAAAGACTTCTCTTCGGTTCTTATCATGTGCTCTTTGTGCCATCTCCATATCAACTTGCTAATATTTTTACCAAAAGGCTTCACAAACACCGATTTACTATGTTGCGGTCCAAACTCGTCTGTCATGCACTGCAGAGTTTGCGGAAGAGTGTTAAACTTTCGTGATGTTTACCATTTTTAATATCCATTCCCTGCTATATATAGTTGTGCAGAATTTGTCATTATTTGATTTGATTAGATTTAGTTAGATACGTTAGGAGTGACTTTAAGACTCCAATTGTATAATCTTTGTTTCCTTTCGTACTTTATGTAATCCCTATATAGTGTGGCCTCCAGCTGGAAAAGAATAAATAGAAATTTATCAACTTATAAACCAAAAACCTACCAGATGGTTGTATTCGTCACATATATTTCTCATTGTTGCAGGTAATTTTCAACAATATAACCCATCCAACATGCTCTTGAGTTTAGTGCAAACCATCCCAAAATTTGAAGCAAATAAAACTAGTAACTACCTCACCAGCCTGAGCCATGTTTTAAAAATCGGACCGGTGATTGAACCCATTTATTTGGTATAGGTCGGACCGGGGTTCAACCGGAGTTCAAATAGACTTGGATTTGGTTTGGTTCAAATAGTTAATGTATTAACATATATTTCTTGGTTTGGTTTGGTTTGGTTTGGTTTGGTTTGGTTCTTAGCATATTTGGTTTTGTTTAGTTTGGTTCTTAGCATGTTTGGTTTGATTTGGTTTAATTTTATAACTATAAGCTCTCTCAAAACCAATTAAATGGTCCAAATTTTGAGTTTTAAAAATAATCAAAATTGGCCGGTTCAATTGTGAACTGGTTCAACCAGTTCACCGGTTAAATCCGATTCTGGAAAAAAAACGACAATTTTTTAAAATATCCGGTTCAAGTCAAATCGAACCGTTTTTTTTGGCAAAAGCGGTCGGACCGGTCCGGTCCGATCCGGTCCGGTTCTGTTCAGACAACACTTGCCTTAGCACATGCAAATCTTGTTTATTCTGTAGCCAAACCAAGACAGTGACTGTTCATCTTAGCAAAATATGTAGAATCGCAATCTCAGATAATCCCACAAATACTATTAACATGGTGACTTCTACAAAGTAGTGATTTAAACATAAAAACTTAGGCATACAATTAATATGCACTATGTACATTGGAAAATGTTAGGTTATTTGTCTTTGTCCGAATTAGCTGAAGTCATCAATCATTTAGGCATTGTAATTTCCATAGAGCTCCTAATAAGTCTCACCTACCAATCTATGGCATAATATTTTGTCAATGTCAAATTTAAGACGAAAAAAAAAGGTTGTTAGTATAGTAGCTCTACACATGTATGCTAACCTTTTGAGATTGAACCTGACCATGCTTTTGTGTATAAATTAGGCTAATTATAAGGGCACATATCTTTTTGATCGCAGCTAGCCAGGATTAGGGCTAGCCAGGTTGGGAGGAACTTTTACTAGGGCTATCAAAATATTCCACTCATGGGGCTGTCCAAAGCCCACAGCCTCCCAAACCCAAAAAATCACTCTCATTTCTAAATTTCACTCTCTCTCTCTTCACAAACCCTAGCTTTCTTCTTCTTCTTCTTCTATCCATCTTCTTCTTCTCCACCATTACCATTCTCACATCTTCATCAAAACCCTAGTTTTTTTTCTCATCATCATCATCTTCTTCTTCTCCACCATTTCCATCATCACCATCTCCATCAAAACTCTAGTTTCCTTCTCTTTCCCAATTTCGATGGCACCCAAAAAATTAAATAAACCCTAAAATGTATGGAAATAAAGGTTAAATACTTCTTTCCTCACAAAGAATGCATGAAAATAAATCCTAAAATGTATATTTTACTCTATTATCAAGATTGAAATAAACCCTAACATGTTTTTTTCATTCGGAAATGTCGACTTTAGGACTGCCAGAAATTGTGGCAGTCCTGAAAGGAACTTGCTGTACAGCAAGTATCTTTCAGGACTGTCTCAATTTCTGGCAGTCCTCAATATGTCTAGGACTGCCAGAAATTGTGGCAGTCCTATTGTAGAGCATGTCCCTTTCAGGATTGCCACAATTTCTGGCAGTTCTCATTACTTCTAGGACTGCCAGAAATTGTGGCAGTCCTGTTGTACATCGAGTCTATTTTAAGACTGCCACAATTCCTGGCAGTCCTCATTACTTCTAGGACTGCCAGCAATTGTGGCAGTCATGTTGTACATCGAGTCTATTTCAAGACTGCCACAATTTCTGGCAGTCCTCAATACTTCTAGGACTGTCAGAAATTGTGGCAGTCCTGATATGAACCCAGTTATTCTACAACTATGATTTCTTCCATAGTTTTCTTCTACAACTAGGATTTCATGCATAATTCTTCTATTAATAAAAAAAAATTGGTTAATAGACTAATAGATTTGATAGATTTGATAACCCAATTTCTTCTACAACTAGGATTTCATCCATAATGCCCAAACAAGAAGAAGAAAAATAAAATAGGGTTTGGAGAAAGAGATCTGAGAAATTAGAAGAGAGCAAAAAATTAAAATAAACTAGGTTGGCAAAAATTGATGTTCTTGTTCTTGTTGTTCTTGTTTTTTTTTTCTTGTTCTTCTTCTTCTTGTGAGGAATGGAGAGTGGGGAAGAAAACAAAAATTATAACACTTATCTTTTATACCTACCACTTGGATAGCCCTGAATAATTTTTTCAGTGGCAAACTTGTAAATAATAGAAACTAACACTTGGATAGCCCCGATCAAACTGTGCTGTGCCCTTATAATTAGCCATAAATTATGACTTTATAAAAGTGGTCTACTGTTGTGTTGTTGGATAATGAAATGTAGGCAGGATTGAATTGTTTTATCAGGAGCAAATTTTAGTTGTTCATCTTTATTGTAGATCTATCTTGGAGAATCATCCATGATTCCGAGCTCTTGTGGGATAACGCTTACCGTTAAGGGTTCTACTAAGCAGATGGAGTTGTTCAAGTCCGAAGTCTTGGCAAACTCAACCATGGGCCAGTCCTAAATGTACGGTGGGACAAGAATGCATATTCTTAACAAAATTCTACGGCTATTTTGTGTTCAGTACGTTTTCGATTCACGCAACAATATAAATTATAAATCATCGAATGTAAATTTTGATCAAGTATTGAGAGTCTATGTTAAGACTTTTCTTCTCTGCAAAGGTAGCCTTGGATCTAGATCCATACCTGAGAGTCCAGTCAGGAAAACTTGGTTCTTTTCTTGTATGGAAATCATATTTAGTTACCATATAAATAAAAGCGCTCGTATCCAATGGCAAATCAGTGCTGAACTGAGATGGGCCCCAACCCACCAATTTTTTTTTTTTACATGTCAGTCAACATCTAGTTTTTCAACCCAAATTCTAGCCCACGGCAGCCTAGTACTTTATTTAAATTCTAAGCTTCATTTCTCTCTCATTATCCCGCATACATTGTAAACTATCCTTACCCCATAACCTCGCTATCGAATGCACCCATCCTTCTCCCTTCCAAGCCCACCACCTCCCCCCCCCCCCCCCCCCCCCTCCCCCCCTAACCCCCACCCACCACCACCCAAATCCTCTCTCGTACGAACACTCCTCTCTCACTCAACCTCTTTCTCTATAACTCGTCTTATCTCCTCTCTTCACTTTTATGCTTCATCTTCAACCGAGAAATCATATTGTATCGAGATCACGTCATTGTCGTCGGACTACAACGACAGCCGAAGGATGAGCTACAACAGCAACATCAAGTCCCGCCATTGGCACTTCCCTCGCCGTCCGACCTCCCGCACCCTCAATAAGTTCTGCCACATTGCGGATCCTTTGTTGATCTGTTGTTGATTGTGAAAGAGGATACCAGAGGCTCTTAGAGTTCGAGTTTATTCCTAAAAGAGTCCATCTGATAAACTAAAAAATTTATCATGGTCCTATTTTTTTAGTATGTTGGACACGGTTCTATATTTGCTAGACAAAATATGGTGGACATGACGATACTGGTACAATATTCATTATATTAAAACAAATCAGGACATTTTAAGTTCAATATGGAATAAACTAAAATTCTAGCTCATCTCTTGCTCGTATCTACGTTTGTCTAGTGCACACTGTTACTTCAAGTACAGTTTGTCCATATTTTTTATGATGTCCTCTTTGCCTAGCCGAACAATTTGGAGTAAACTAAAATGATGTTCCGCTTTTGTATCCAAAGTTTTGCCAAACATGCACGCTTTTGCATCTGTTCCTTGTCTAGTGCACATTGTTACTTCAAGTACAGTTTGTCGATATTTTCGAGGATGCCCTCTTAGCCGAGCCGAACAATATGTAACCTTCCAAAATTCCAAAATGCTCTGGACGTTGAAGAGACAGAATTAGCTTGCTTGGGAGATTGAAGAACAGTAACAACGGTGGTGGACCAAATCATTCAATTGATTGAAAAAGGTTCGGTTGGGCTCTAAATTGCGCCAGTCAGCCACCGGCAGGAATGGGACCACTCTACTGTATCCTTCTCTCTTTAGCAAGAAAGAGCGAGCAAGCTCTTCATCCCGTAGAGCCAGAGTAATCCTTTCTTCATGCAGCCCTTTCAAGTAGAAAAGGACTAGGTTTTCAATTCGCCAATGACGGCCATTATCAAAAACTAGATTTCTATAAATAAATAAAAAACGGGTCATACACAAATAAAATGATAGACCACAGACTTTCACCTGCTCATTCTGGATTGGAGAAATACACGTGCATCTTGTACACAATAAATCGTACTGGACGACTACACGTGTTGGCTTTGGTCGCGGTTTTTTGTGTTTGGCAGGAATGAACCACTTACCAACTTTAGTTAGGCCAAACTTAACAAAGAAGAATATCAATACACCTATAACACCTGCATTTACACTTTCCAAGCACTAGGATCTACCAACCATTTACACACCAAATGCCCCCCCTCACATAAGAATTTGCTAAACCACATAACTTGGTGCAAGTACAGACTGTCAGATGGGAGCTGGTACAAAATAGCACCAACTCAATTGGAATATCTAAAGGTTCAGCATATAGATTCCTTTATCACGAAAAGGCCCACCTGATAGGAACATGCTCGTGCCGTGGTCCTTCGAGATTTGGACGTGCATGGCCCAGTTCAAAGAAAACAAAATTTAAGCTCGCTAAAGGAGAATCAATAGAATAATGGGTCCGACTATTGACACCCCATCCATTTCTAAGTACACCCAAAAAAAAAAAACAAAAAAAAAAAAAAAACGTAAAAGTCCTATTCTACCCCCCATTGCTGAGTACACCCCACTCTCCTCCCTCCCCCCTCCTCCTCCTCCCCGCCGCCTCTCCTCCTCCTCCGACCAGTTCCCTCCTCCTCCGACGACGACCCTCCCCAGTCCCCCTCCTCCTCCCCGCCGCCTCTCCTCCCCCTCCGCCGCATCTCCTCCGACCCCCCCCCCCCCCCCTCATCCCGACCCACCGCCGCCTCCTCCTCCTCCTCCTCCGACCCCCCCCCCCCCCCCCCCCCCCCCCCCCCCCCGGGACCCACCTCCTCCTCCTCCGACCCCCCCTCATCCCGACCCGCCTCCTCCTCCTCTTCCCCCTCTCCGATCCCCGACGACCGCGACCCAAAAAAAAAAAATTAAAAAAAAATTTGGACGCGGTAGGTTCGACCTGTACTGGTCGAACGGAGGAGGAGGAGGCGGCGGCGGGTCGGGATGAGGGGGGGGGGGGGGGGGGGGGGGGGTCGGAGGAGATGCGGCGGAGGGGGAGGAGAGGCGGCGGGGAGGAGGAGGGAGACTGGGGAGGGTCGTCGTCGGAGGAGGAGGGAACTGGTCGGAGGAGGAGGAGAGGCGGCAGGGAGGAGGAGGAGGGGGGAGGGAGGAGAGTGGGGTGTACTCAGCAATGGGGGATAGAATAGGACTTTTATGTTTTTTTTTTTTTTTTTTTTTTTTTTTTTGGTGTACTTAGAAATGGGTGGGGTGTCAATAGTCGGACCCTAGAATAATACATAATTGATAAATTTTACACAAACCCTCAGACGGAACGTTTATGGACTATACTACAAATACACCCACAAACAAAAGGGGAAGGAAATGGGAGCTGATAAGCGGACCAAACATCTCACTCAGAGGACAGATTAGTGTACTGCCATGGATTGAACTCGATGGATTTGGGGTCAACAACCTCGACGGAATCTGAGCTATCAACAATAGCCCTATGCTCACCATACTTGCCATTGTACTCGTATATCTCCAGGTCACCCCATGGTGTGTGAGCGATATCATCGGTACGGTTGAACCATTTTGGGGTGAATCGGTGACCCTTCGCTTCATTGGTTCGTTTCTCTTCTCTCTGCCTCTCCTCCAAACTGAAATTCCAAATTACCACACGTGAGAATTAAGCAACCAGAAGATACTGAATCCTTTCATATTTCTTGCTTACAGAGGCAGTCAAATTCTGAAACGCAGATTGAATAAACAAGATCGATTATGTTTTACGGCAGACTCTTGGAGTAAATTAATGGACCCAAAGTTCAATCACAAGCACTTTAAATCTACCTAAGCTTTTAATTGCAACCAAATCTTCTTCATTTAGGAAAACAAGTCCTGAACTTTAAACATTGTTAACTAACCTGCTCTTTTCGGCACCGGCTTTGGATGTGTCACCTTGTTCAAGTGCGTATCTATCAGGCCGTAAGCGGGAATCTGATGCTAATAACTTCTTAGGAGTTGTGTCAAAACTGTTTATTTTATGTGCAAAATAGGTGTACTGGTATTTGTCATTTGCAGGGGCTGCAGCAACTTTCCAGACCTATAAAGTTCCAAAATAATTCAAACATCAAATTTTAAGTTCCCAAAATAATTCAAACATCAAATTTTGAAGTTCCCAAAATAATTCAAACATCAACTTTGTCAAAAAAAAGCACTTCAATTATGAGCTTAGCTTTAGCAATAGACAAGATCAAAATCATGTTTACTTTCCAACACTAAGAAGTAATACGTTTCTACAAAAGAAAACCAAAAGTAAACCCTTCCCATGGGATCTGCACAGTACAAATTTGAAGTGTATTTTGGCTTTGTATTTAACTCGTCATGAGCATAATTGATGTAATAACTGGTGTAATACGTGCTTTGATAAGTTCTAACCTATGTTTATATGTTGTGTAAGATGTCGAAATCAGTGGGATGAAAAAGAAATAATGCTACATTATAAAAAACGATTGACGAAGAAGAAAAGTTATAATGTTCCAAGAGCGGGATCTCAATAGTTCTTTAGGCAAAAGCACAATAAAATCATGCAAATCTTGTATTCATTGTTCATCAGAAGATTAATGTAATAAAATTGTACTTTAATTGTAGTTCTTGATTAAATATTCATTTTTAGCAAATGTAAGGCCTTTAATCAAACAGATTCGCTCGCTCACAATCAAACAATAATGACAGTCATGAATGTTGAAAAGATTAAAGAGATCCTTATGCTAACAGTGGTAATTTTGAAAATACTAAAAAAGTTGGAATGGTAAACTTGTATCTTTTATAACTTTAAATAGGAAGGAGACCGTTCGTTGACAGATCTGCGATCGAAGGTGGATCGTTGGAGGGTTGGTGACAGGCGTCTTGGCGGCTGGCGGCGCCTGCTGCATCGACAGGGGAAGGCGGGTGGCTGGGACGGGAGGCAGGCGGCAGGAAGCTGCTAGTACAACATGGATAGCATGGATCGGGCGGCTTGGCAGCGAGATTGGGGAGAGGAAGGAGTCGGGGACGCTCAAAGGACGGCCACCTAAGGTTTCGCACACCCAGAAAGGGGGTTTCGCACACCCAGAAAGGGGGGGGGGGGGGGATTAGGTTTCAACTCTAACCTCAATATAGATTGTACGGATTTTTTTCTCACAATATTTCATTCATTATTTGATAGAGTAAGCCTCTATATATAGACATACAAAAGAGCAATACCAGTGTTGAAAAAAACAGACTAGTCGCTAGTCGGCCAACGTCGACTCGATTTGATGGCAGATCGGAGAAAAAATCGACGGAGCGCCTAGCCGGGATTAGTCGGCCGACTAGGCGGCCAGGCGGGGCCTACTCGGCTAACTGCTGCTCTGTTAAAAAAAAGGTAGGTCAAAACTTGACCCGACCCGACCCGACCCGACCAATACTTAAAAACCCTAAGCTAACTTCCACAGCCCGACCCGCCGACTGCTGCTCTTTCTTCTTCCCTCAGAAGAAGAAGTGAGAAGAAAGAAGAAAGAAGAAAGAAAAAAAAAAGTTTGAACTCACCTGATCCCGCCGATGGCCGACCTGATCCCACCGACCTCCGCCAACTTCCACAGCCCGCCGACAGTCGCCGACTTCTACAGGTACTTTTTTTTGCATCTTTTTCTTCTTGTTGTTGCTTTCTTCTCCTTTTGTTTTTCTTATTTTCTTGTTGCTGCTGCTGTTCCTTTTTTGCTGCCGGCTTCTCCCATTTTTTTGCATTTTTTGTATTTTTCTTGTTGTGGTCTCCTATTTGTTGTTGTTCATGTATATATATAACATATAATAAGAATAAAGAATGAATGATATATATATATAATATAATGAAATATATATATATATATATATATATATATATATATATATATATATATATATATATATATATATATGATTATGTAGAGACTTGAGTGGACTGTGTTGTCTTTTTTCTGTTTTTTCACTACACTTTTTTTCTGCACTATTTTTTTTATGTTTTTTTCCTTTTTTTAATGAAATATAATTCAATTGTTTTAATTATAGGATTGGAAGATATGACCACTTCCGCTTCAAATTCCAATGTTGATGAAATGGCAAGTGATTTGAACATCCAAAATGCTCTCAAACGTGCATCCGGTGACGTTGGATGGGAGTTTGGTGTACTTGTGTGGATGAAGGCATTAGACCGAGTTAGATGCAAGTTTTACTCGAAGATTATGTCCGAAGGCATCTACCGACTCAAATGTCATGTAGGCGGCCGTTCCGGAAATATGAAAGCTTGCAATAAGGCCCCTAAAGAAGCAATACAAGCATGTGAAGAGGCACTTGATGGTGCTAAGAGGAAGAAGACACAAAAGCAAAGTGAAGAGACGGAACTTAGAAGAAAAATTTCGACATCACATGATGCTATGGAAATGGATGCGGACATGGAAGTCACGAGACCGAAAAGGTCTACTATTGATAGATTTGTGAAAATTAATCCAGAAAAAAACACCGACTCCACAATGTTTACAAAGCAAGCTAATTTGACGGTATTGATGGACAAGAAGAAGGTAATGGATACGCAACAATACATAACACGGTGGGTCATTACGAGTGACATTCCTTTCAACGGCATTCAAAATGACAGTTTCAAGCTAATAACAGAGGCTATTGGACAGTTTAGTCCAGAATTACCTCCGGGAAGTCGATATCGATTGAGTGGCCCATGTTTGAACGCAGAGGTATCGAGGGTTAAGAACTCCCTAAAAAAGCATGAATATGAGTAGGCCATATCCGGTTGTTCCATTATGACCGATGCTTGGACCGACCGCAAAAGGAGAAACATTATGAACTTGTGTGTTCATTGTAGGGAAGGGATCTCTTTCATTTCTTCAAGGGAAGATTCCGATGCATTTTATACGGGGTCCTACATATTTGAGTATGTCGATAAATGCATTGACGATGTAGGAAGAAAAAAATGTGGTGCAAGTTGTGACAGATAATGCTTCAAACAATATGGCGGCGGCGACTTTGATGGCAACTAAAAGGCCAAACTTATTTTGGACTTCTTGTGCCACACATACCGTAAATCTTATGCTTGAGGCGATTGGTAAACTTCCAAGATAAGTCTTGACTCATAAACTCCTAGTTCATTATTATTTACTTGATTGCTTTATTACTTATTTATTTGGTAACTTCCAATGTTCAAGAGTGCAATTTATAAGGCAAGGGCCTTAACCATCTTCATATATTCTCATCACTCAACCTTGAGTATGATGAGAAAGTTAACAAAGAAGCGTGACATAACACGACCGAGAGTAATACGATTTGCAAGTAATTACCTTACTTTGCAAAGTTTGGTGGAGAAGAAGGAACAACTAAGGATTATGTTTGCTTCTGAAGAATGGGCCCGTAATTCACATTCCAAAAGTGTGAAGGAAAAAGTGGCATATGCAACCGTTGTTAGCATCTCTTTTTGGAAGTCGGTACACTCATGCTTGATAGTTTTCTGACCATTGGTGAGAGTCCTTGTTGATAGTGATAGGCCTTCTATGCCATAGTTGTATGGAGAACTTAAATTGGCAAAAAAAGAGACCAAGGATGAAGTCTATAGCGGAGTTGAAAAGAATTATAAACTGATAACTGATATTATCGAGACTAGATCCAAGGGTAGGCTTGATTCCAATTTGCACTTGGCGGAATATTTCCTTAATCCATACTACTTTGCAAAGAATATGATGGAGATATGGGAGGATTTAGCTTGTATGGAAGCTATTCTCAATTGTGTAGAGAAATTCTTTTCCGACGACTTGAACACTCAAGTGAAAGTGAGTGATGAAGAATTAATCATGTATAAGAATTTGATGGAAATGTTTGGAAGGAAACAAGCGGAACTTTCTTATCAAACTAAAGATGTGAATGAATTTAATCCCGGTAAGTCTTGACTCCTAAACTCCTAGTTCATTATTTATTTACTTGATTACTTTACTTTATTGACTAGTACTTATTTACATACTTTTGTATGATAATAAATGCTAGCCAGGTGGTGGAGTAATTATGGTGACAATACATCAAACTTGAAGAATATGGCAATTAGAATCCTCTCCTTGACCACAAGTTCATCGGGTTGTGAGAAGAATTGGAGTACTTTTGAAGGGGTATGTCACTTTTATTTTATTTTTTGACATATTATTTTTGGTATTCTTCATCCAAGTAACTAATTAGAAAATATTGTAGGCGCATACAAAAAAAAGAAATAGACTTGATTCAGAAAGATTGAACAAGTTGGTGTATATCCAATTCAACTCCAAAATTCACAATAAGAAGAAAAGAGTAAATGATGATAAAGATGTTCTTCAAGCGGATAATTGTACTCAAGCTCAACATTGGTTGGTTGATGGGATAGATGATGAGAGTGATGTTGATCCCGTCACCGAAGCTACATGGGAGGTACTTGACCAAGCGGTGGGCGCAAATGAAATACTTGAACCTAGGAGGAGCTCTAGGATCATGAGAGAACTTGATGAGAAAGAGTTTATCTCGGAGGCAGAAGGAGATGATGACTTTGAGTCCGATGAAGAAAGAGAGATGTCATTAGTGGATGAGCACGATGATATCTTTGATGATTGAGGAGCACTTTAACCTATCTCCTTTTGTTTTTGTAAAATTTTGATTATGTACAAGACTTTGTCACTTTGGAGTTTGAGTACTTAAGTTAATACTTTGATGACATATGATATATATTGCATAAATATATCTTTTATTGCATATATATATTAATAAAAAAATCCCAAATCGATTAATCTGACTAGTCCCCGACTAGTGCGATTAAGTCCTAGTCCCCGCGAACCGACTAGCGATTTTTACAACCTTGAGCAATATAGTTACCCAGAGGCAATGCGGGACTAAAAAAATGCATATAACATAAATAAATTCCCCACATGAGCAATATCAGGTCCAGTCACGTTCGTGCCTGTACACGCATCGGAAGTCTCATGTGTACGGTACGATGTCCTCATGAATAACTAGGGTGTTCACACATGAGCACATCAAAAGCAAGAGTGACATTTTCCTTATATATATATATATATATATATATATATATATATATATATATATACGCATCGGAAATCTCGTGCGTACGTGCGTACGGTACGATGTCCTCATGAATAACTAGGGTGTTCACACATGAGCACATCAAAAGCAAGAGTGACATTTTCCTTTTATATATATATATATATATATTTAATTTATATATATATATATATATATATATATATATATATATATATATATATATATATATAAAGACTTGGTAGCTCAAGTGGCTAGAGTAGAGACAAAAGACCAGAGTGGACGGTGTTCGAATCCTGGTGGGAGTGAACACACACACACACACACACACACACACACACACATATATATATATATATATATATATATATTTTTTTTTTTTTTCATATATATATATATATATATATATATATATATATATATATATATATATATCATCAAGATTTCTACTTTCATAGATAGGAAGAAATGACGATTTTTAAATAAGCTGGCACAATACATATAAAGATAAGGTACATGTGTGCAAATGCATGCTAAGCACTTGTTAATTACACATACATATAGGCCATAAATTACCACAATAGATGCATGTCTACACAATTTGGTATGATATCGATATAAGGAAATAATTCGTATAGATATAATAAAATATGGATATGTGAGATGGACCTCTTTCATTTCAGTGCCAGGAAGAGGCTCTCCTTCCTGATCACAGGGCTGATAACTCATTGACTGGTTCCATTTTCCTGTCATCAACATTTTCGGTTCTTCCTCTGCATTGTACACATATCCATCCACTTCATATCGACCAGACCTGCCAGCAGTGGTGACTTCTTGTTAGTCATGAGGTGTATTTAACAACGTTAAGAACATGGACAAAGCTTCAAAACCACCGAGAAGAGAAGTAACATTAATTTCCTACAGCCAAATATAATATACATACTACTACATGGGCCAGTGGGCCAGAGTAAGACTTGAGATTTACACCTAACCTCCATGTTATAAAGAACCAAATCTAGAATCAAGCTACCAACACTGTTTATGCATGAAAGACCAAAAACTCAACAATGTTACTGTTCAGTCATTTCCTGTTCTTCAAAATGTGCAAATAAACACTTTTGCATAGCAAGTGCTGCCGGAGTTGGAATCAATAATGATGGTACCTCAAATATCGACCCTAAAAGAAGTCAACTTGAAATTTAATTGTGCAAGAGATTTGGAGCCGTACCCAAACCAGCCACATGGTTGAAAGTATAGCACAACCTTGTCACCAGTTGTCAGATTTGTCATGACCATCTCCCCAGGCGAGTCAAACCAGGTTCTCCCAAATATAAGGTTGTTAACCTTCGTGGGAGGAGGCACTAAATCCAAGACAATACCAGATTTTTTAAGGGTCACCCTTGTCCTGCATAATACCAAACATATTGCATAATCAACCATGAACGTTCACTAATGCAACAAATTATGACTATCCACACCATTTAAGTAAACTTTCAAGTACAGATACTTGGTCAAGATAATGCAAGATACCTTAAAATCAATAAACAGAGTCAAATTTCACAAAAAGGAGATGCGTTGGGATCACATCTTCAAGATTGCCCCTTTATACTATTTTTAACCTGCACCAACTTTTACATGTGTGTGACAACATAACACCTTCCATCAGTCCTGCCATTAAGGCCATGTTTGGTTCATGGATTTAAGGAATCAAGAAAGGAAAGTATTCTTTTCCTTTGTTTGGTAGAGCCACAAACTAGGGAACTATTTTCCTGACAGAGGGAAAAGTAGGGGAAAGATGGTTCCTCTCAGAACCCATGAAATTGATTTTCTCTTCTCCTTTCCCAGCATTTATTACAAAAATTTAGGATGACAATATCCCTAAATGGGTTATTACCTAGTTTACCCATTACTTGTGGATTTTCATGATGTTATTTTATTTTAAAATGTAAGGATATTATTGGAACATTTATATATATTTTCTTTCCTTTCTTGCACCAACAAAACATTGGAAAGAAAATCAAATGGTCTTTCTTGAATACTTTCCTTGTTTTAACAAATTCAAGAAAGAAAATCTGGCATGAGTTTTAATTTCTCATCCTGTTGGACCCTCGTCCCAACTGACCTAGATTCAGTACAGATCTGTTAATATTTGCCATTCTCACTAATACTCTGTGTCTAATTGTATGAACTATGCAGGAAATTGGATAGGAAGAACAGAACAGAGAGGAGGACTGATGATATTTTTATTGAGCTAATTGCAAGAAGGAAAATTACAGAGAGCTATGGCTATAGAAGATTTGAGGAAGAAGGAAACTCTATTCACATTCCACATTGATAGCTTAGTATCTCAGCTATTTATGCTGAGAAGGTTATACGAATTCTCCAACATGCCCCTCTCTATTGCAGAAAGAAATGGCACAGGGCCAAGGCCTCGAATTGAGGCTCATATCATCCCCCTCTCTATTGCAGAAAGAAATGGCACAGGCCAAGGCCTCGAATTGAGGCTAATACTCTATTAAGGCCTCTAATGGAGGCTAATACTATGTTGGGACTAATACTGAATAGCCCACAGAAGCTACACTGAGTAGCCAGGCTACACTGAACAGTCCCTTTATGCTGGGTACTTATCAATGGCCCTCCCTTATTTTGACCTTGTCTCAAGGTCAAACAAGGGATAATCCTTGATAAACTTCTCATAATGGACCCATGTGGCTTCTTCAGGTGTTCCATCTTTCCACTGTACAAGCAGATCAACAGCAGCTTTATTTCCTCTGGGAACCATCCTCCTGTCCAGGACCCAATCAGGTTCTAACAGAAGGTTTTCTTGATAACTGGGGTTTTCAGCTTGCATTGTCACTCTTGAGCTCACCCTGATCTTGAGTTGTGACACATGAAACACTGGGTGAATGAGAGAACCTGCAGGTAAGTCCAGTTTATATGCAACTGGTCCAATTCTTTCAATCACCTGATAAGGACCAAAATATTTAGGTGCTAGCTTCTGGGGCTGAGTTGAGCTGCTAGCACTCATCTTAAGATGACTAGTCAAACTAGGAGGCTTCTCTGAAAATGTTTCATTGGCTGCATAATAATTTCCACTTCTTTGCTTGCCCAAAGTGAGATTCGGAAATTGATAAATTCAGAATACTTCTTTACCAACTCCTTCGGTTTGGATTCTTCCAAATACTCCTTTGCTTCAACTCTAAGTTGCACCTTAATCTTTGTCCCCCGTCCCAAAGGCTCATTCAATGTATCCTTCAAAATTGCAAAGGCACCATCAGCCTTAGATACCATCTCAACTACACTGCTATAGGCTACAACTGACTGAGCTGGAACCTGAACTTTATGATAGGTGGTCACTGGCTCACATACTGATTTTAGTGTGAATCCTGGATCCCATACCCTCATTAATTCTTCTTTGGATTTGGGAAATCGCGGGGCATCAACCTGTCTCACCTCTGGCCTTGCATTTTCCACTTTTCTTGGCTTTCCATCATTTAGCTCATTCATTCCCTCAACTTCAGAAAATACAATGAGAGCCAATTTATATAAACTCGTGGCTGAAATATGCAGCTCATTCCATATAAGATTGCCTTTTGTGATTGATTCATAAATGCTCCTGAACATATCTGGTACTACACTAGATCGAACAACCTCTGCAATTTCTTCAGTTGACAGCCACATGTCCCTGCAGTATACACACTTCCCATCCTTTGATATTCTAATAGGTTCCCTCTCGAATTCAATGTCAACTGAGCCAACAAAGGCATATGCTACAACCAGCGGAAAACCATCCTTTTCGATTTTATTAGATTGAGTGAGCTCGGCATTCTCTATGCTCACATAAAGTCTCAGATAATGTAAAGAAACACCTCTTGTTTTTCCCATGAGCTGAGAAGGAATTGAAGGGAAGCAAGAACCTATCCCTATTGATGAATTGACATAAGCTTTCGAGCCACTAGAGAAAGAGATCGAGGTAAGAGGAAAACTAGCACCAAAAGGAATTCCAGCAAATGGAAATGCAGAAGCAGCAGAAAAGGCCATTGCTGGAGAAGAAGAAAGCATTGGACCTCTGTACACATCACCACCTCCCTGGATGTTCTGATTGGTACCCACTAAAGGGGTATGCAAAGCAGTAGCTTCATCACTGTTGCCTTGATCAGCCTCTATCATGTGTACATTACCAGCCTCGTACTGACCTGATACTTGATATAATATACCTGGGTCCCATACTCTATCCAGACTGCAGAAAACTTTAAAATATAAGACATTTGTGGAGGCAAGTTTGAGCAGACTCCTGATTGCCATTAAAGCCTTTTCCTTCTTATGAAGCCTAATATCAATACTAGAGTTGCTCATTATATCATGTAACATATAATTTCTATTCTCCAGATAGAATAATCCATGTCCATAGCCACTATTTCTGATTAAAGCAGATATGTCATATAATGCCTTAATGACTTCTCCAGTAAAACTGGATCTTGCCATCCCGACCAATATTTTAACACTCTGAGCTCAAGGATCTGGTTTTGCACAAGTGCATTATTTTGACTAGCCAATGAAAATTCTGTACTAGGTCTGATGAAAGAACGACCTACATCTGTCTTGTACTTACTTGAAGTGTCCACTCGTCCTTCTGTTTGTGGGCTAGCATTTTCAGAATTCGAAGTTGATGAAGATTCAGTATTTTGCGCACTTGAGAAGACGGTGCTACTATCTCCTCCGTTGAGGCACGCCGAGCCATTGTCAGAACTGGAAGAGCTCATTACGGGTTCACCACAAGCATTGATCATCAGAAATGATGACTCGTCACCATCCTTCGAGTAGCAATCAGACTTTGCAATAGGAACAAATCCACCGTTGTTACTTTTTTGCTCGTCTTCGTCATTCTCATAATTATTCAAAGTGTCAGCTTTGCTCTCATCTCCAGAAACCTCAATTAAGCATCCAGTTGTATAAGATCTGTTGAATTCAATTTCACCCGATGGCTCATCCACGAGAGCACTTTTTATGATACAATCAGGCTCAGAACTGCTTCTGCTGTCTTTTCTCCTCACTCCTTCGTCAATAACTCGGGTTCCTCCTCCCACATGCATTTCATCAAACACAAAGGCCTCATGCTTAGAAACTACTCCCACAGGCATTTCATCAAACACGTACCTGACAGATTGATACTGCTGCTGCGGTGGGGAGATCTGCGGCGACTGGTGGTACCACGACGACGAGTTTGCGTACGACTGCGATAACGTCGGGTACTGCGGCTGCGGATACTGATACTGCTGTGGCGGCGGAGTTGCGTACAACTGTGGTTACTGGTTCCTTGTCGACGAGTTTGCGTACGACTGTAACGACGTCGGGTACTGCTGGTACTGTAGATACTGTGGATACTGCACCGAGAACTGCGACATCAACATCTGTGGATAGCCGTAGTAATCCGGAGCGGGTGATGGTGGCGGAGTCGGGGGCTCCATGGCCGGAGCATAGGATTGAAGATGAGATCCAAAGCCATATTGAGGAGATCCAAAGCCATATCCAGGAGATCCCCAACCATATTGATGAGATTTCTCTGTCGATCCTTGTCGAGAGCTCCAGCTGCTCGAGTTTGATGGCTCTGATACCAAATTGTTGGACCCTCGTCCCAACTGACCTAGATTCAGTACAGATCTGTTAATATTTGCCATTCTCACTAATACTCTGTGTCTAATTGTATGAACTATGCAGGAAATTGGATAGGAAGAACAGAACAGAGAGGAGGACTGATGATATTTTTATTGAGCTAATTGCAAGAAGGAAAATTACAGAGAGCTATGGCTATAGAAGATTTGAGGAAGAAGGAAACTCTATTCTCATTCCACATTGATAGCTTAGTATCTCAGCTATTTATGCTGAGAAGGTTATACGAATTCTCCAACATGCCCCTCTCTATTGCAGAAAGAAATGGCACAGGCCAAGGCCTCGAATTGAGGCTCATATCATCCCCCTCTCTATTGCAGAAAGAAATGGCACAGGCCAAGGCCTCGAATTGAGGCTAATACTCTATTAAGGCCTCTAATGGAGGCTAATACTATGTTGGGACTAATACTGAATAGCCCACAGAAGCTACACTGAGTAGCCAGGCTACACTGAACAGTCCCTTTATGCTGGGTACTTATCACATCCCCATGGAAAAGACGTCGTAATTGATTTCCCTTCCGAGAACCAAACCAGGCCTAAGAGTCTTTTGGGACATTCCCAATTTGTTCCTCATGTAACTACTGAGACCGTAAAGTTTCTTTATATCATTATTATCCTGTTTATAGTTCTGTATGTGCTACTGAGAGATATTATTGTCTGTGACACAATAGACACAATCCTCTCTTCCTAATCCCGTTCTTCTATTGTATGAGTTAAGATCGTATCCAATCCCCTAAAATTCACTTAGACCTTAACATCTGATAACAGGGGTTTTTCGTCTCCAATGTTATATTTATATCTTTATATCTTTCCATGACTCAAGGATACAAGGGCCTTAGAGAATCCAAGATACGGACACAATAACTAAGATTAATTAAGCAAAGTAACAAGAATGGTGAACTTTCAGAATGTTTTATTCGGATTGAAGTGGGCAAATAAATGATCATCTAATGAGAAAGTTAGTTGGTAAGAATGTACATGAACTAGATGAGAAATAGTTTAACCTGCCAATTCTAAAGAATACATGATAAGATGCTTTCCAATATTGATGTCATTCTGCATGAGACAATCTGCTGTATAAAACTTACCTTCCAATTGGGTATACATCTACAGAATTTCCCAAAAACTTTGTCTTGACTTTTGAAGTAATGTCGTAAGTAAAATGTTCATTCTCAGCATGCCCTGCACTTATTGGAGGATGATGGCTCACCTGAAAGAAAGAGAATCATAATCAACATGCCAATGAAAGTACTGCTAAAAAAAGAAATTAATATTCCTCCTAATCAAGTGCATTGATATACCATAAAAGAAATGATTAGGTCTAGCTTGTCATAATAGGGTGCACTAGACATGCCACATGACAAACTTCACTGAGCAAAAAAGAAAAAGAAAGAAAGAAAGTATAGTGCAGAGAGGTTTCAAGCAACTAACCTGCTCGGCAATGAAGGTAATTCCGCCATGATTAACCATTTCATACGTCTCCCCGAGGATGGGGTTGAAAGGCTTCCATGTTCGTTGGAAGGCAAAGTAGATAGATACTGCCCACGAAGCTGCAACAAAAAGCACGTTGATGTCATGCCAAACACACTAATCAAATAGCAAAGATAAACAGAGCAGAAGTAATCACTTACAAGTATAAACAAGTCGCATGTAAGGATCTTCACATTCATCTGCTAGGTCTAGTAGGTGAGAATATTCCATTATCTGAGGAAAGAAAATATCGTATCAGCACATGGAAAACCTTTTAAGTGAAAAGCATCAACTGAAAGCATAAACATAAGTGGCAGGGCCAAAAATTTCACCACTTAAAATTCAACTATACCTTACACAGATTACTACATGGAGTTCCTTTTATACTATGTTGTAGAATAAAAATCTTTGGCTATACCACATGCATTTCTGACTTAGAAAAAAAAGGCTTCTCAGTGCCACGAGGGTTCTGCTTATGCAGGGTCGGGGGAGGGTCAAGACGTATGCAACCTTACCCCAAATATAAAAAGGTTATTTCCGCCACACAGATCCACATCCCTGGGATGCAAGCAACTAGCATCACCATCACCATCACGCCAAGCAACGCCCTTGCATTTGTACTCACTTGTTAACAATCAATACTTCTGAGACTCTCAATTTTTTAAACTAAAAACTAAATTTGGAATCTTGGGACCCATTTATGCTACTCTAACCCACAACTACGCCACTACAACAATATCTTCAACATATTCAGAACCACCCTTATCAAAAACTACCAAGAGATAATAAGAAATTGAACTAATTTAAGATTTACTAGTCTCTGTAAATCTGATCAAAATATTTTCTGTTGGTCCAATATAGGAAACTATTTGAGAATGGAAAACAAAGCAACCTAAAACTTTTTCACAGTTCAGACAAATAAGCTAGATAAGATAATCTACTTTCTATCCATTACTTGCATTTGTCTTCTGTTACTATTGTACTTTTTCATGCCTTATAACAATTCGACAAACATCTCTACTGTATGAAAAATAGAAGCCTTATCCCAAATATTTGGAGTTATCTGCATGAATCTCTTTTCCCATTACTCTGAAGAAGTGTTTTCCACTGTACATCAAAATACTTTAAACTTCACAAATTTTAACCACAAAAGCTTCAAAGGTGAACTTTTTATCATATTTAGCTTTGGATAGTTGAACATTGAACACATCATCATCTAGACAACACCGACACCAAAAAAAATTTGCGCCGAGCCATGTCGCGTGGTATTGGACACATTTACACACGACAAAGATCCAAAAATACACTAGCACACCCTAAAATAGGTGGTATCTGTATAACTGTATCCGTATCTCGTCGTATTCGATAGAGTGCAACAAGATCACTATGCTTAACTTTTGTCAACCGTACACCAAACTGTCATGTTAGTTAGACCAAGGGTATAGCAGCATTTACACTGTCCAACGAGATAGGAATCCTTGACCAACTCCAGCACGAATGTGAGAACTCCAACTTTAATTAACAAAACTTCCACCAAATATAAAATCCAGCATTCTCACCTATCCTCCACTTGCTTGAGATTTTTACACTGGTAAACAGTCATCAGCAAGTAGACATAATCATGACTAAAGGAGAAGTTCTCAAATTAGGAACATGGTAGCTCTTCTTTCCCTAGCATGGGGATCTCTTATTGATCCCATGATGATAAATCATTTGCGCCTATAGTTTTCATCAAACCAAAATCCTCAAATACATATGAATCTTCTTCCTATGACAGGTTACCAGTGCTTAGAATAAAGAGCTCCTATCACCTTAGTTATATTCAATAGTCATACATTGAATTCATTTAACTTCTCCTCAAGTAACTATATATTTTACATGTACTCACATTCGGATACCAACACCAAACCACTGATGTAACAAGCTCAAAAAGACCGCCAAAATAAAGAAGAAACGTCACAAGCTTATCCTCATAGTAGAAACAAGGGAAGGACACTACAGTGAATACATCAAGAAAAGCTGTGTGAGGGTAAGGATTTAAATTTTAGAGATGAATGCAATTTTCTATAGAAAATTGTATCATCTTACATCTTCGTATAGAATCTTTAGTCTTAAGGGAACATGAGGTTGCTCCTTGCTTGCATGAGCTAAAACTGCATAGCAAAAGGTACGCCTACCCACCAGCCAATATTGTCTAAGTTATGGCATTGGTTTCTCGTGCTCATAGCTACCTTGGCTAGGAAGTTGGCACCAACATGGAGGGTTGTCGTCAGGGTCGATACCCAGTCATAAGAACTTTGTAGTATGGAGCTTTCTTATGCTCCATAGCCAACCCCAGTGTGATATGAGAAGACTTGGATGATGATGATGAACCAATGGCAGTGCTACATAATTAATAAAAATACAACGATATACTTGTTTTCCAATGATCCATCTCTCCATACTAAGGGCTTTTTTATTATAGACCTATAGCAGAAATAGAACTTACCTCTGCCATCCTTTGAAGCACTGTCATTGGCTCACAAATTATAACTGGAAGTGTCACCAAGGATGTAACATCTGCTCCTATATACTTCTGCATCATCTTCCAATAATTATCCCTATCCTGCAAACAACAAAACGTTAAAACAAACACTTTAGTAATATGATCTTATGCCAACAAATATGTAGAAAGACGACGACGACAACAACAAATATGTATGGAGAGAGAGAGAGATAAAATTAGATAACATTATAATCTAGCATTCAATATTTGCAATAAATATAAGGTAACATTTGATTTAAACAGCTAGTATCTACTTTTCATAGAAAAAAAAAATTAAATATAGCATTTGCATATGAAGCATATTGGGTGTCAAAGAATCGTATTTCTTCAGAACCAAAAAAACTAAATTGTAGCCTTTAGAAAGTTGAAACTTGAATATATTTTTGGCTTCACAAGATAAAAAAAAGGTCATAATCATGATACACATTTATCAACCAAAAACCAAGTATCCAGACACAAGCACAAAAAGTTCCAAACTTTGAAATTCCTATGCTCCTAATTCACAATGTAAACAACGCCCCGGTTACCAACAATATTTTATGCTTTGACAATGGTCTCTAACTAGATATTAAGTACTAACATAACATTAAGTCTCACCTTCTCATTTCCAAACTAGGGACCAGAAAAGGCAGTAATTTACTAAACAGTTGGGTATAGAAATAGACCACGGTAAGCAAAGAAGCTTCCATATTTGTCAAAAAAATTTGAGAAAGTGGAGCAGAAGACACTGTAATCACTTCTAAAGCAATTTAGGCTGGTTCTTTGTGTTAGTGAGATTTGTTAGATTGATGATTGATACATATATATTGATAATACTAATGATTATCATTGCCGGTTGGGATCTTACGAGTTACTACTGCGTTGCTCCGATGGATCCGAAACACATCCTCCTTCACTTATCGGGCGAGGCGGACCACAACAAGGTTTGGACTAAGAGCCCATACAGGATTGATTCCCATATGATGAAAATTCTCAAGTGGTCTATAGACTTCAATCCGAAGGAAGAATCAGCCATAGCTGCGGTTTGGGTGACTTTCCCTAATCTCCCTCTGGTTTGTTTTGTCCCATCTGCTATTAAACGTATTGTGAGTTCTCTCGGCAGATTCATCGCATCGGCGGAGGAGACGCAGAACCTAAAAAGGCTAACTATGCTAAAGTTTATATAGAGCTAGACATTTCCAAAGACCTCCCGACCAGTATCCAAATTGAGCTGGGGAACAAGGTACATATTCAACAAATTTTATACGATAACAATATTATCTAATGTAACCACTGTCACATGAGAGGACATGTGACCAAGGTGTGCTTTAGGGCCAACCCGGAGTTGAAAAAGAAAGCCAAAGAGCATGAAGTCTTCCCCAGTGCGCAGAGTGAGGGGATTCTTCAACTCCCCAACACTCATATTCGATTCAAGGAGCGGTTAGGATCCACCAGAGTTGAGAAACCAAACAGAAGCGGAAGCACTAGGGCCAAACAAATTTCGACGGTTGAAGTCGACATCCATAACAGCAGCTCTGATATCAACGTTAACAACATGTTTGAAGCTTTGGACACGGACAAGGTTGAAGGGAAGCGAGAAGCAGAGAATGTCACCATAGGCACGAAGGGAGAGACTAGGGTTCCAAATAACCCTAATGTAACACCCAGTTTTCCAGATGAGGGTATTTTTGAAATTTTACAATTATAATTATTATTTATTGATATTTATTTCACATTATAATTTTTGGTAATTTTTAATAATTTTTAAACTATTTAAAACTGTTTTAAGTCATGACTTGTGATTTTGGTGTGCAGCTAATGAAACCGTAGAGACTGCATGACCTAGAGCCTAACCATGTCTTTAGGATGATTTAATTATTATTTTTAGCCTAGGAGTATTTGGTCATTTTGACTTATTTGAATTATTGATGATTTATTGAATTGGTGAATTTTAGGTTGACTTGACTTGTTGAGACCTAGTGAGCTAGCCTAGAAGCTAACCCTAGCCATGGTGACCCTAGTCTAACTTATGTTAACCTACATTTAGTTGTTAGAAACTAATTTTAGAATGAGGGAATTTGGTTTAGTGCATTTAAGTCATGGTTTATGATTTCATGAAATGACTTATGCCTTAATGTTTTATTTGATCAAGACTTGGCCCATGGCCCATAACTAGAAGCCCTAACCCTAACCAAACCCTAAATGACCAGCCATAGGGATTCCCACCCTATTTAAACACTTATTTTCTAGGGCTTGTCTCTTTCTTTATTCATTTCAACATTGGAAAAAGAAAGGTAATTGTCCCTCTTCCAAAAATCTCCATAAATCCATTTTAAGTCCTTTTTAATCCTAGTTTCTTGCATTAGAACCTAACACTCTCCTACTTTCTGATTTTGGAGTTTAATCACAGCTTTGGGTCAATTTGGAGCTTTTGGCACCAAGAGGAGGAATCCCCCATTTGAAGCTTTTCCAAGCTTTTTTGCACACATAGGTAAAACCCTCTAAATTGATTTATATTTCAGTTTTCTTTGCATATAGGGCTAGATCTAGGAGTCCTCTAGGTGTCCCCAAAATTTGGGTGAAATTCGTGTCCGTTTGGTGTCCGTATCGGACACGTGTCGTATTGTTTTGTAGGTGTTTGATTAAATGCCTCTAAGGAATTTATTTTCGATTTTTGTAAAACTAATTATATGAATTTGTTGCTCTATATGTTTATATTAATTTTTGTGAAGACTGAATGGATTTTTGTGTCTTTTTCGTGTCCAAAAGGGACACGAACACGAGCACAAGACCCCCGTACTGTGCCCTGCTGCCCGACACTTCTGTAGGACACGACACGACTTTTTAAGACACGAATTTTGGCACGGAGGTCGGGGCAACCTCTGCCACCATCCTCCCAAAGGATGGGCTCGAGTGGTACAGTGTGCGAGGAGTTCTCCTCCTCGCACTGGTCGCACTGGCCATGCGCGCACACTGTACGCGCGGGTAAACCCCCACTGATACGCACTGACTGACACGACACGACGCACATTGGACACAATGCAGACACTTACACACCTAGCCCTATCCTTGGCGTACCCCAGGACACGAGCACGAGCCCTATGGTGTCGTGTGTCGTGTCCTAGCCTGCACTGCACCTCTGCACGAGGCTGCTGACACGGATTTTTTCTGAAACATGGTTTTTACTATTTGGACACTTTGTGTCGACTTTTGTGGACACGAAATGACCTGTACAACACCCTAACATGTGCACGACACTTCCTTGTTCATTAATTTGCTGTTTGCTATAATTTGAATCCCAATTTTAGGTTGCAAGGTCGGGTTCCTAAAAAACTCTGATACTGTGTATAAAAAATGGTTTTCCTGAGTTTGTGTTTGATTTCCTACTGATTTTAATCATGTTAAGTATCTATTCAGTTTACCTACATGTTTGTTAGACTACTTGAGTGCATTAGCATGTTAGTTTGGATTCATTAAGGAATGAATGTATAAATGTTAGAATGTGATTCCTGAGATAACTCAGGTACTTGATTCACTGTTAAATTTTGTTTCACTGTTTAAATGTTGAATGAGATTCCTGGGAATGCTAGTGTCAAGCACTGAGTCCTGGGTTCGATTGCACCTACACATTTTTTCCTAAACTAACAGTCACACACACACAAATTGGATTGAACACTGGGATGATTTCAGGTTTGTAATGACACTCGGTTGGTTATTGAAAAATCTGGGATTTGGTTTGATTTATGAACTGTCATTTGTATGCTTGAATTCCTGAGAATTGAGATTATGCACTAGTTTCACACTGATTTATCCCCATGAACTTGCTGTCACACAGGTACCATACCACCTATGCACACAAGACTGAATTTTAAACTGAGAAGAGGATTCCCAGTTTCAACTGAACTGGAATTTGTCATTTAATTCCTATTAACTGTTTTTTTTCATTCCTTATTAACCTGAACACTATGTCATGTGGACACAAGCTCACACACAGGAACTGTCATTGACAGTACACACACTGAGAACAATGTGTTCCCCTATTACACACTCTTCCTATCATTCATATACACACACTGTCACCAGGTTTTATTCATGTATTCACATCTCCACACTGTCACATTTAATTGCTTATGTTGCTTGATGTTTTAGCATGAACCCCTACTTCCTTTCAACTGAAATCTAACCTGAACACTTTTGCTGTTATCTCACTGAACACCCTGACTTCACACTCTTCAATTCCTGACACACTCACCCTCACATATCACACAAACACAGCCCATTCCCCTCCTCTATATGTATAGGTGTATAATATAATGTATATGAAGCATGTTTTCATGTTGCCATTTGGGGATGAGGGCTTGACAGGTTAATTGACAGTGGGGTTATGGGTTATGGGATATTAGATAGTGTAATTCCCTATATATATGAGAATATGTATTGCCTATATAGGAGTTAAATGTATGCATGATGTATAGTCTTGGATTATAGGTTTTTGCATATTGCCTTGGATTATAGGTTATGGCAATATGCATATGTGTGGTTAGATATGGACGGTTAGATAGTATTGGGTAGATCAGTGGTTGGCCTTGGCTGAGTTTGCAGGAGCAGCCAAGGCATTGTCTTGGCTTGCCCTGTTGTGGCTTAGCCTGGCTTTTACAGCAGGCAGCAGCAGCCTTAGCAATGCAGCAGGCCATGCCTTGCCCTGCATTGCATTCAGCAGCAGTAGGCAGAGCATTGCCTGCACTTGCATTAGCAGTGAAGCTATGGCACTGCAGGCATTAGCACTTTAGCATTTGCAGCAAGCAGAGGCATGCTGTGCAGATTGTTGGGGTATCAGTCATTGACTGAGTTGGGTTTCAGTCCTAGGCTAAGAGTAAGAATTTTTGTGGGGGGAAATTGGGAGAATTGGACTTACCTAGTATTGAGGTATTATGTAGCAAATGCATAGGATATTGAGGCAAGTGATAGTGTAGATATAGGTATGTTAGTGGTTTGTTAAGTCTTGGAGTGAATGTTGAAGTTGAGGGTGAGCTAGTTTAGCTTATAAATCCTATAGAGTTTAAGATGTGTATCTAGGAGAGGGCATGGGCCTTTGGCCACATGGTTTGAGAGGGTGAGGAAATAGTGTGAGTTAGATTGATATGTCCCAGTATAGTTTTGTAGAGAAGTCAATTGGGCCATGAGAGTTGGGGCTAGTGTCAAATATAGGTTGAAGTTTAGAGTTTAGATCAGTGTTGAGAGTGAAGAGTATGGGTGTTTAGAGGGAGAGTTTCATTTAAGGGTATATATGTTATGGTGTCCAGTCTCATATAAGTTAGCCTATCCATATGCTTGATTAGCCTTGTATATATTTAGTCCTTGTAAACATAGATGATACTTAGGATATGGTAAGTACCCTATATAGGTTGTGTACTGTAAATTAGTTTGGGATATATATATGTATATGATATGGGTAATGTGTTATATCCTTAATTGTGTGATATGGTATAGGTAGAGCTGATTAGGTAGTTAACCTATGACCAATATTGGACTGTTGACCAAAGTCAACATTGAACTAGACAGTTGACCCAGAGTTGACTAGAGTTGGACTCTTACCTAGATTGGCTTAGAAATCATGTAGTTGCATTGTAGCTTTCAATTCTCTTGTATTTTACATATCATGACCCATATTACTCTGTTTAGGACATTGTGACTCCGGTGCAGGCATCTGGTATTATACTACTCTCTTCAGGGTAGCAGACGAGTACATTCTCTGATAGTTCTCTCATTTACTTGTCAATTACTGTACTTCAGTTCTAGTTAGTTGTATGCGATTCTCTGTTACAACACGTGTGGATATTTCTGGATTCATGTATACGACACACTTTTATTTCTGGCCTCTATTACTGGTATCATCTCTATTACTGGAATCACCTACTGGAATCATTTAACTGGAATCATTTAACTGGAATCATTTACTGGAATCATTTACTGGTATCATTATATTTTGGCTGGACTCATCTTGAATCATTGTGTCGGAATTCTGGATTCACTTGCTGGGCGGAAAAATATTGGAATAGGCATGTGAACATACCCAAATACTGGAACCACTCCCTTGGAATTATACTGGAATGATAGCCATCACACACCCGGCCAGGTGTGTGATGTGCCGTATTACCTACAGCCGTTCACATGTCGATCCCGATATTTTAAAACACACTGCTAGAGTATAGGCTGGACTCACCCTGGAATCGTTGATCACTATAACTGGAATCGTCCCTTACTGGATTCATCTTGTATTAGATTCATCCCGTACTGGATTTACATAGGTTACACACTGGTTACATTTTCTGTCTGGACTTATATCATATTACCCTGGTTCAGCTAGTTCCATTTTTACAGTCTTCATTGCTATGATTCTTCTCTTGTTTAGTATTTACTTTCCTTGCACTTTATCTCTCTTTCTTACCATCACCTGAATATAAACTGCCATTTTCATCAATATAACTGTCTATAACTGCTGTATAGTTCTCTGTCATTTACTTGGGTTTTCTAGATGAGATGTGCTCGTTCCTGTCCTGACTGGACCTGTTGAAAATTTTACAGATGATTGCCCTGAGGACACGTGCCCTACATGTTACTGTCCAGGAGATGGTTTAGCTACCTTTGGCCCCGACACTCAGGAGTGATCGGGATTTAGTTTAGTAGACTTGCATTTATTTTCATTTAGAGCTTGTTGTATAGACTTGAGACTTGAGATGTATTTGAGATTATTCAGATGTTGTTATTATTTCAGTATTTATTTATTTTTTGTCTTCAAATTCTTAGTTACAATTCTGTGTTTCTTATCGTGCTTAGACTGTGATTGAGATACACCATATCTTATACTTGTCCTCCGTTCAGAGTTGATCATGATGAGTACATTATATACTGCATGAGTTGATGGTTAGTTAGAGACTTAGAACAGCGTTCTGCCGCCGACACTGCGGCGTAGGCTGGGCGCGGTTACGTACTCGTACCCTTACAGAGGGTGCGGGTCGTGACACGTTTTTAGTGGTAGCCCATGCAGGTCGAGAGTCGCATTAGTGCGATATCGTGGTAGTACGGCGACTTAGTTGTACTGCTGCGAGCCTGCGATAGGATTGAGAGATAGGCTTTACCGGAGAGTCACTCAATCACAGTTAGGACTACTTGAGAAGATTCCTGGGATGACCCTTGAGAATTTCATTATAAACTATCTCGAAATTTGATTCTGACAGTATCTGTCTATCTTCCTTGTTCATCGTTGAATTGGATTCTTGGTATTCATTATTGACTTGATTTTCTACCAAGATAACATTATGGGCTAGGTTGCCTCAGTCATGGAATCTAGATTCTTCTACAGCCATATCAGCTGGTTGGGCGATGAGATAGAGTCTGATTTGGATATATTTCTCGGGTGTGGAAATTTAAGGTTTTCGCAGCCAAGCTAGCGGCAATGCGAAAATTTTAAATACCATGATTCTAGATGTATGTACATTAGTAGTGGACTCTGTGGATTATCGCAGCCATACTTACTGGTGTGACAAGGATTCTGGTGACATGGTTCTGGATAGACGGGTATGATTATTAGATTGCAGGATAGATACCATATAGATGGTGCCCTAGAAAATTTGAGTGGAATATCAGGGTGGATATTACTTGAGTGTCATGGATTAGATAGAGGGAGCTAGGCCACCTGTAGTGCGGCACCGTGCTCCGCACCAACAGAGGGATACACCCCAGAGGGGCAGGGCTTCTGTGCTGACAGTCGAGTAGACCGACGCTACGGGTGACGGGTTAGCAGGTCTGTCTTCCTGTTCTTCTTTCCATTTTGTTGTGTGATTCCATTAGTACATGCCAGGATATTGCTTGTGATTGCCTAGATAGCGTAGCTACCCTGTTCGAGACCGTGAAGTCACGACCAGTAGGATTGTGTTGCTTCGACTTTGATTTGCTGGGGGTTTGACCTAGTGGAGGTGCGATCATCTTAATTTCGAGGACGAAATTTTTCGAAGGTGGATAGGATTGTAACACCCAGTTTTCCAGATGAGGGTATTTTTGAAATTTTATAATTATAATTATTATTTATTGATATTTATTTCACATTATGATTTTGGTAATTTTTAATAATTTTTAAACTATTTAAAACTGTTTTAAGTCATGACTTGTGATTTTGGTGTGCAGCTAGTGAAACCGTAGAGACTGCATGACCTAGAGCCTAACCATGTCTTTAGGATGATTTAATTATTATTTTTAGCCTAGGAGTATTTGGTCATTTTGACTTATTTGAATTATTGATGATTTATTGAATTGGTGAATTTTAGGTTGACTTGACTTGTTGAGACCTAGTGAGCTAGCCTAGAAGCTAACCCTAGCCATGGTGACCCTAGTCTAACTTATGTTAACCTACATTTAGTTGTTAGAAACTAATTTTAGAATGAGGGGATTTGGTTTAGTGCATTTAAGTCATGGTTTATGATTTCATGAAATGACTTATGCCTTAATGTTTTATTTGATCAAGACTTGGCCCATGGCCCATAACTAGAAGCCCTAACCCTAACCAAACCCTAAATGACCAGCCATAGGCATTCCCACCCTATTTAAACACTTATTCTCTAGGGCTTGCCTCTTTCTTTATTCATTTCAACATTGGAAAAATAAAGGTAATTGTCCCTCTTCCAAAAATTCCCATAAATCCATTTTAAGTCCTTTTTAATCCTAGTTTCTTGCATTAGAACCTAACACTCTCCTACTTTCTGATTTTGGAGTTTAATCACAGCTTTGGGTCAATTTGGAGCTTTTGGCACCAAGAGGAGGAATCCCCCATTTGAAGCTTTTCCAAGCTTTTTGCACACATAGGTAAAACCCTCTAAATTGATTTATATTTCAGTTTTCTTTGCATATAGGGCTAGATCTAGGAGTCCTCTAGGTGTCCCCAAAATTTGGGTGGAATTCGTGTCCGTTTGGTGTCCGTATCGGACACGTGTCGTATTGTTTTGTAGGTGTTTGATTAAATGCCTCTTAAGGAATTTATTTTCGATTTTTGTAAAACTAATTATATGAATTTGTTGCTCTATATGTGTATATTAATTTTTGTGAAGACTGAATGGATTTTTGTGTCTTTTTCGTGTCCAAAAGGGACACGGACACGAGCACGAGACCCCCGTACTGTGCCCTGCTGCCCGACACTTCTGTAGGACACGACACGACTTTTTAAGATACGAATTTTGGCACGGAGGTCGGGGCAACCTCTGCCACCATCCTCCCAAAGGATGGGCTCGAGTCGTGCAGTGTGCGAGGAGTTCTCCTCCTCGCACTGGTCGCACTGGCCATGCGCGCACACTGTACGCGCGGGTAAACCCCCACTGATACGCACTGACTGACACGACACGACGCACATTGGACACAATGCAGACACTTACACACCTAGCCCTATCCTTGGCGTACCCCAGGACACGAGCACGAGCCCTATGGTGTCGTGTGTCGTGTCCTAGCCTGCACTGCACCTCTGCACGAGGCTGCTGACACGGATTTTTCCTGAAACATGGTTTTTACTATTTGGACACTTTGTGTCGACTTTTGTGGACACGAAATGACCTGTACAACACCCTAACATGTGCACGACACTTCCTTGTTCATTAATTTGCTGTTTGCTTTAATTTGAATCCCAATTTTAGGTTGCAAGGTCGGGTTCCTAAAAAACTCTGATACTGTGTATAAAAAATGGTTTTCCTGAGTTTGTGTTTGATTTCCTACTGATTTTAATCATGTTAAGTATCTATTCAGTTTACCTACATGTTTGTTAGACTACTTGAGTGCATTAGCATGTTAGTTAGGATTCATTAAGGAATGAATGTATAAATGTTAGAATGTGATTCATGAGATAACTCAGGTACTTGATTCACTGTTAAATTTTGTTTCACTGTTTAAATGTTGAATGAGATTCCTGGGAATGCTAGTGTCAAGCACTGAGTCCTGGGTTCGATTGCACCTACACATTTTTTCCTAAACTAACAGTCACACACACACAAATTGGACTGAACACTGGGATGATTTCAGGTTTGTAACGACACTCGGTTGGTTATTGAAAAATCTGGGATTTGGTTTGATTTATGAACTGTCATTTGTATGCTTGAATTCCTGAGAATTGAGATTATGCACTAGTTTCACACTGATTTATCCCCATGAACTTGCTGTCACACAGGTACCATACCACCTATGCACACAAGACTGAATTTTAAACTGAGAAGAGGATTCCCAGTTTCAACTGAACTGGAATTTGTCATTTAATTCCTATTAACTGTTTTTTTTTCATTCCTTATTAACCTGAACACTATGTCATGTGGACACAAGCTCACACACAGGAACTGTCATTGACAGTACACACACTGAGAACAATGTGTTCCCCTATTACACACTCTTCCTATCATTCATATACACACACTGTCACCAGGTTTTATTCATGTATTCACATCTCCACACTGTCACATTTAATTGCTTATGTTGCTTGATGTTTTAGCATGAACCCCCACTTCCTTTCAACTGAAATCTAACCTGAACACTTTTTTTGTTATCTCACTGAACACCCTGACTTCACACTCTTCAATTCCTGACACACTCACCCTCACATATACACAAACACAGCCCATTCCCCTCCTCTATATGTATAGGTGTATGTAATATAATGTATATGAATCATGTTTTCATGTTGCCATTTGGGGATGAGGGCTTGACAGGTTAATTGACAGTGGGGTTATGGGTTATGGGATATTAGATAGTGTAATTCCCTATATATATGAGAATATGTATTGTCTATATAGGAGTTAAATGTATGCATGATGTATAGTCTTGGATTATAGGTTTTTGCATATTGCCTTGGATTATAGGTTATGGCAATATGCATATGTGTGGTTAGATATGGAGGGTTAGATAGTATTGGGTAGATCAGTGGTTGGCCTTGGCTGAGTTTGCAGGAGCAGCCAAGGCATTGCCTTGGCTTGCCCTGTTGTGGCTTAGCCTGGCTTTTACAGCAGGCAGCAGCAGCCTTAGCAATGCAGCAGGCCATGCCTTGCCCTGCATTGCATTCAGCAGCAGTAGGCAGAGCATTGCCTGCACTTGCATTAGCAGTGAAGCTATGGCACTGCAGGCACTAGCTCTTTAGCATTTGCAGCAAGCAGAGGCATGCTGTGCAGATTGTTGGGGTATCAGTCATTGACTGAGTTGGGTTTCAGTCCTAGGCTAAGAGTAAGAATTTTTGTGTGGGGGAAATTGGGAGAATTGGACTTACCTAGTATTGAGGTATTATGTAGCAAGTGCATAGGATATTGAGGCAAGTGATAGTGTAGATATAGGTATGTTAGTGGTTTGTTAAGTCTTGGAGTGAATGTTGAAGTTGAGGGTGAGCTAGTTTAGCTTATAAATCCTATAGAGTTTAAGATGTGTATCTAGGAGAGGGCATGGGCCTTTGGCCACATGGTTTGAGAGGGTGAGGAAATAGTGTGAGTTAGATTGATATGTCCCAGTATAGTTTTGTAGAGAAGTCAATTGGGCCATGAGAGTTGGGGCTAGTGTCAAATATAGGTTGAAGTTTAGAGTTTAGATCAGTGTTGAGAGTGAAGAGTATGGGTGTTTAGAGGGAGAGTTTCATTTAAGGGTATATATGTTATGGTGTCCAGTCTCATATAAGTTAGCCTATCCATATGCTTGATTAGCCTTGTATATATTTAGTCCTTGTAAACATAGATGATACTTAGGATATGGTAAGTACCCTATATAGGTTGTGTACTGTAAATTAGTTTGGGATATATATATATGTATATGATATGGGTAATGTGTTATATCCTTAATTGTGTGATATGGTATAGGTAGAGCTGATTAGATAGTTAACCTATGACCAATATTGGACTGTTGACCAAAGTCAACATTGACCTAGACAGTTGACCCAGAGTTGACTAGAGTTGGACTCTGACCTAGATTGGCTTAGAAATTATGTAGTTGCATTGTAGCTTTCAATTCTCTTGTATTTTACATATCATGACCCATATTACTCTGTTTAGGACATTGTGACTCCGGTGCAGGCATCTGGTATTATACTACTCTCTTCAGGGTAGCAGGCGAGTACATTCTCTGATAGCTCTCTCATTTACTTGTCAATTACTGTACTTCAGTTCTAGTTAGTTGTATGCGATTCTCTGTTACAACACGTGTGGATATTTCTGGATTCATGTATACGACACACTTTTATTTCTGGCCTCTATTACTGGTATCATCTCTATTACTGGAATCACCTACTGGAATCATTTAACTGGAATCATTTAACTGGAATCATTTACTGGTATCATTATATTTTGGCTGGACTCATCTTGAATCATTGTGTCGGAATTCTGGATTCACTTGCTGGGCGGGGAAATATTGGAATAGGCATGTGAATATACCCAAATACTGGAACCATTCCCTTGGAATTATACTGGAATGATAGCCATCTCACACCCGGCCAGGTGTGTGATGTGCCGTATTACCTACAGCCGTTCACATGTCGATCCCGATATTTTAAAACACACTGCTAGAGTATAGGCTGGACTCACCCTGGAATCGTTGATCACTATAACTGGAATCGTCCCTTACTGGATTCATCTTGTATTAGATTCATCCCGTACTGGATTTACATAGGTTACACACTGGTTACATTTTCTGTCTGGACTTATATCATATTACCCTGGTTCAGCTAGTTCCATTTTTACAGTCTTCATTGCTATGATTCTTCTCTTGTTTAGTATTTACTTTCCTTGCACTTTATCTCTCTTTCTTACCATCACCTGAATATAAACTGCCATTTTCATCAATATAACTGTCTATAACTGCTGTATAGTTCTCTGTCATTTACTTGGGTTTTCTAGATGAGATGTGCTCGTTCCTGTCCTGACTGGACCTGTTGAAAATTTTACAGATGATTGCCCTGAGGACACGTGCCCTACATGTTACTGTCCAGGAGATGGTTTAGCTACCTTTGGCCCCGACACTCAGGAGTGATCGGGATTTAGTTTAGTAGACTTGCATTTATTTTCATTTAGAGCTTGTTGTATAGACTTGAGACTTGAGATGTATTTGAGATTATTCAGATGTTGTTATTATTTCAGTATTTTTTTTTTTGTCTTCAAATTCTTAGTTACAATTCTGTGTTTCTTATCGTGCTTAGACTGTGATTGAGATACACCATATCTTATACTTGTCCTCCGTTCGGAGTTGATCATGATGAGTACATTATATACTGCATGAGTTGATGGTTAGTTAGAGACTTAGAACAGCGTTCTACCGCCGACACTGCGGCGTAGGCTGGACGCTGTTACGTACTCGTACCCTTACAGAGGGTGCGGATCGTGACACGTTTTTAGTGGTGGCCCATGCAGGTCGAAAGTCGCATTAGTGCGATATCGTGGTAGTACGGCGACTTAGTTGTACTGCTGCGAGCCTGCGATAGGATTGAGAGATAGGCTTTACCGGAGAGTCACTCAATCACAGTTAGGACTACTTGAGAAGATTCCTGGGATGACCCTTGAGAATCTCATTATAAACTATCTCGAAATTTGATTCTGACAGTATCTGTCTATCTTCCTTGTTCATCGTTGAATTGGATTCTTGGTATTCATTATTGACTTGATTTTCTACCAAGATAACATTATGGGCTAGGTTGCCTCAGTCATGGAATCTAGAGTCTTCTACAGCCATATCAGCTGGTTGGGCGATGAGATAGAGTCTGATTTTGGATATATTTCTCGGGTGTGGGAATTTAAGGTTTTCGCAGCCAAGCTAGCGGCAATGCGAAAATTTTAAATACCATGATTCTAGATGTATGTACATTAGTTGTGGACTCTGTGGATTATCGCAGCCATACTTACTGGTGTGACAAGGATTCTGGTGACATGGTTCTGGATAGACGGGTATGATTATTAGATTGCAGGATAGATACCATATAGATGGTGCCCTAGAGAATTTGAGTGGAATATCAGGGTGGATATTACTTGAGTGTCATGGATTAGATAGAGGGAGCTAGGCCACCTGTAGTGCGGCACCGTGCCCCGCACCAAAAGAGGGATACACCCCAGAGGGGCAGGGCTTCTGTGCTGACAGTCGAGTAGACCGACGCTACGGGTGACGGGTTAGCAGGTCTGTCTTCCTGTTCTTCTTTCCATTTTGTTGTGTGATTCCATTAGTACATGCCAGGATATTGCTTGTGATTGCCTAGATAGCGTAGCTACCCTGTTCGAGACCGTGAAGTCACGACCAGTAGGATTGTGTTGCTTCGACTTTGATTTGCTGGGGGTTTGACCTAGTGGAGGTGCGATCAATCTTAATTTCGAGGACGAAATTTTTCTAAGGTGGATAGGATTGTAACACCCAGTTTTCCAGATGAGGGTATTTTTGAAATTTTATAATTATAATTATTATTTATTGATATTTATTTCACATTATGATTTTTGGTAATTTTTAATAATTTTTAAACTATTTAAAACTGTTTTAAGTCATGACTTGTGATTTTGGTGTGCAGCTAGTGAAACCGTAGAGACTGCATGACCTAGAGCCTAACCATGTCTTTAGGATGATTTAATTATTATTTTTAGCCTAGGAGTATTTGGTCATTTTGACTTATTTGAATTATTGATGATTTATTGAATTGGTGAATTTTAGGTTGACTTGACTTGTTGAGACCTAGTGAGCTAGCCTAGAAGCTAACCCTAGCCATGGTGACCCTAGTCTAACTTATGTTAACCTACATTTAGTTGTTAGAAACTAATTTTAGAATGAGGGGATTTGGTTTAGTGCATTTAAGTCATGGTTTATGATTTCATGAAATGACTTATGCCTTAATGTTTTATTTGATCAAGACTTGGCCCATGGCCCATAACTAGAAGCCCTAACCCTAACCAAACCCTAAATGACCAGCCATAGGGATTCCCACCCTATTTAAACACTTATTCTCTAGGGCTTGCCTCTTTCTTTATTCATTTCAACATTGGAAAAAGAAAGGTAATTGTCCCTCTTCCAAAAATCCCCATAAATCCATTTTAAGTCCTTTTTAATCCTAGTTTCTTGCATTAGAACCTAACACTCTCCTACTTTCTGATTTTGGAGTTTAATCACAGCTTTGGGTCAATTTGGAGCTTTTGGCACCAAGAGGAGGAATCCCCCATTTGAAGCTTTTCCAAGCTTTTTGCACACATAGGTAAAACCCTCTAAATTGATTTATATTTCAGTTTTCTTTGCATATAGGGCTAGATCTAGGAGTCCTCTAGGTGTCCCCAAAATTTGGGTGGAATCCGTGTCCGTTTGGTGTCCGTATCGGACACGTGTCGTATTGTTTTGTAGGTGTTTGATTAAATGCCTCTAAGGAATTTATTTTTGATTTTTGTAAAACTAATTATATGAATTTGTTGCTCTATATGTGTATATTAATTTTTGTGAAGACTGAATGGATTTTTGTGTCTTTTTCGTGTCCAAAAGGGACACGGACACGAGCACGAGACCCCCGTACTGTGCCCTGCTGCCCGACACTTCTGTAGGACACGACACGACTTTTTAAGACACGAATTTTGGCACGGAGGTCGGGGCAACCTCTGCCACCATCCTCCCAAAGGATGGGCTCGAGTGGTGCAGTGTGCGAGGAGTTCTCCTCCTCGCACTGGTCGCACTGGCCATGCGCGCACACTGTACGCGCGGGTAAATCCCCACTGATACGCACTGACTGACACGACACGACGCACATTGGACACAATGCAGACACTTACACACCTAGCCCTATCCTTGGCGTACCCCAGGACACGAGCACGAGCCCTATGGTGTCGTGTGTCGTGTCCTAGCCTGCACTGCACCTCTGCATGAGGCTGCTGACACGGATTTTTCTTGAAACATGGTTTTTACTATTTGGACACTTTGTGTCGACTTTTGTGGACACGAAATGACCTGTACAACACCCTAACATGTGCACGACACTTCCTTGTTCATTAATTTGCTGTTTGCTATAATTTGAATCCCAATTTTAGGTTGCAAGGTCGGGTTCCTAAAAAACTCTGATACTGTGTATAAAAAATGGTTGTCCTGAGTTTGTGTTTGATTTCCTACTGATTTTAATCATGTTAAGTATCTATTCAGTTTACCTACATGTTTGTTAGACTACTTGAGTGCATTAGCATGTTAGTTAGGATTCATTAAGGAATGAATGTATAAATGTTAGAATGTGATTCCTGAGATAACTCAGGTACTTGATTCACTGTTAAATTTTGTTTCACTGTTTAAATGTTGAATGAGATTCCTGGGAATGCTAGTGTCAAGCACTGAGTCCTGGGTTCGATTGCACCTACACATTTTTTCCTAAACTAACAGTCACACACACACAAATTGGACTGAACACTGGGATGATTTCAGGTTTGTAATGACACTCGGTTGGTTATTGAAAAATTTGGGATTTGGTTTGATTTATGAACTGTCATTTGTATGCTTGAATTCCTGAGAATTGAGATTATGCACTAGTTTCACACTGATTTATCCCCATGAACTTGCTGTCACACAGGTACCATACCACCTATGCACACAAGACTGAATTTTAAACTGAGAAGAGGATTCCCAGTTTCAACTGAACTGGAATTTGTCATTTAATTCCTATTAACTGTTTTTTTTTTTTTTCATTCCTTATTAACCTGAACACTATGTCATGTGGACACAAGCTCACACACAGGAACTGTCATTGACAGTACACACACTGAGAACAATGTGTTCCCCTATTACACACTCTTCCTATCATTCATATACACACACTGTCACCAGGTTTTATTCATGTATTCACATCTCCACACTGTCACATTTAATTGCTTATGTTGCTTGATGTTTTAGCATGAACCCCCACTTCCTTTCAACTGAAATCTAACCTGAACACTTTTGCTGTTATCTCACTGAACACCCTGACTTCACACTCTTCAATTCCTGACACACTCACCCTCACATATACACACAAACACAGCCCATTCCCCTCCTCTATATGTATAGGTGTATGTAATATAATGTATATGAAGCATGTTTTCATGTTGCCATTTAGGGATGAGGGCTTGACAAGTTAATTGACAGTGGGGTTATGGGTTATGGGATATTAGATAGTGTAATTCCCTATATATATGAGAATATGTATTCCCTATATAGGAGTTAAATGTATGCATGATGTATAGTCTTGGATTATAGGTTTTTGCATATTGCCTTGGATTATAGGTTATGGCAATATGCATATGTGTGGTTAGATAGTATTGGGTAGATCAGTGGTTGGCCTTGGCTGAGTTTGCAGGAGCAGCCAAGGCATTGCCTTGGCTTGCCCTGTTGTGGCTTAGCCTGGCTTTTACAGCAGGCAGCAGCAGCCTTAGCAATGCAGCAGGCCATGCCTTGCCCTGCATTGCATTCAGCAGCAGTAGGCAGAGCATTGCCTGCACTTGCATTAGCAGTGAAGCTATGGCACTGCAGGCATTAGCTCTTTAGCATTTGCAGCAAGCAGAGGCATGCTGTGCAGATTGTTGGGGTATCAGTCATTGACTGAGTTGGGTTTCAGTCCTAAGCTAAGAGTAAGAATTTTTGTGTGGGGGAAATTGGGAGAATTGGACTTACCTAGTATTGAGGTATTATGTAGCAAGTGCATAGGATATTGAGGCAAGTGATAGTGTAGATATAGGTATGTTAGTGGTTTGTTAAGTCTTGGAGTGAATGTTGAAGTTGAGGGTGAGCTAGTTTAGCTTATAAATCCTATAGAGTTTAAGATGTGTATCTAGGAGAGGGCATGGGCCTTTGGCCACATAGTTTGAGAGGGTGAGGAAATAGTGTGAGTTAGATTGATATGTCCCAGTATAGTTTTGTAGAGAAGTCAATTGGGCCATGAGAGTTGGGGCTAGTGTCAAATATAGGTTGAAGTTTAGAGTTTAGATCAGTGTTGAGAGTGAAGAGTATGGGTGTTTAGAGGGAGAGTTTCATTTAAGGGTATATATGTTATGGTGTCCAGTCTCATATAAGTTAGCCTATCCATATGCTTGATTAGCCTTGTATATATTTAGTCCTTGTAAACATAGATGATACTTAGGATATGGTAAGTACCCTATATAGGTTGTGTACTGTAAATTAGTTTGGGATATATATATATGTATATGATATGGGTAACGTGTTATATCCTTAATTGTGTGATATGGTATAGGTAGAGCTGATTAGATAGTTAACCTATGACCAATATTGGACTGTTGACCAAAGTCACATTGACCTAGACAGTTGACCCAGAGTTGACTAGAGTTGGACTCTGACCTAGATTGGCTTAGAAATCATGTAGTTGCATTGTAGCTTTCAATTCTCTTGTATTTTACATATCATGACCCATATTACTCTGTTTAGGACATTGTGACTCCGGTGCAGGCATCTGGTATTATACTACTCTCTTCAGGGTAGCAGGCGAGTACATTCTCTGATAGTTCTCTCATTTACTTTCAATTACTGTACTTCAGTTCTAGTTAGTTGTATGCGATTCTCTGTTACAACACGTGTAGATATTTCTGGATTCATGTATACGACACACTTTTATTTCTGGCCTCTATTACTGGTATCATCTCTATTACTGGAATCACCTACTGGAATCATTTAACTGGAATCATTTACTGGAATCATTTACTGGTATCATTATATTTTGGCTGGACTCATCTTGAATCATTGTGTCGGAATTCTGGATTCACTTGCTGGGGCGGGAAAATATTGGAATAGGCATGTGAACATACCCAAATACTGGAACCACTCCCTTGAAATTATACTGGAATGATAGCCATCTCACACCCGGCCAGGTGTGTGATGTGCCGTATTACCTACAGCCGTTCACATGTCGATCCCGATATTTTAAAACACACTGCTAGAGTATAGGCTGGACTCACCCTGGAATCGTTGATCACTATAACTGGAATCGTCCCTTACTGGATTCATCTTGTATTAGATTCATCCCGTACTGGATTTATACTGGATTTACATAGGTTACACACTGGTTACATTTTCTGTCTGGACTTATATCATATTATCCTGGTTCAGCTAGTTCCATTTTTACAGTCTTCATTGCTATGATTATTCTCTTGTTTAGTATTTACTTTCCTTGCACTTTATCTCTCTTTCTTACCATCACCTGAATATAAACTGCCATTTTCATCAATATAACTGTCTATAACTGCTGTATAGTTCTCTGTCATTTACTTGGATTTTCTAGATGAGATGTGCTCGTTCCTGTCCTGACTGGACCTGTTGAAAATTTTACAGATGATTGCCCTGAGGACACGTGCCCTACATGTTACTGTCTAGGAGATGGTTTAGCTACCTTTGGCCCCGACACTCAGGAGTGATCGGGATTTAGTTTAGTAGACTTGCATTTATTTTCATTTAGAGCTTGTTGTATAGACTTGATACTTGAGATGTATTTGAGATTATTCAGATGTTATTATTTCAGTATTTTTTTTGTCTTCAAATTCTTAGTTACAATTCTGTGTTTCTTATCGTGCTTAGACTGTGATTGAGATACACCATATCTTATACTTGTCCTCCGTTCGGAGTTGATCATGATGAGTACATTATATACTGCATGAGTTGATGGTTAGTTAGAGACTTAGAACAGCGTTCTACCGCCGACACTGCGGCGTAGGCTGGACGCTGTTACGTACTCGTACCCATACAGAGGGTGCGGGTCGTGACACTAATGAACAGGAAGATCAGCGGAGATCCACAGACAGGCAGGCGCTTACCACTTCTCAGGATGATCATCTGACACATCGCGATATAGACAAAGATCAAAGTCTGTCTGACGCTAGCAGATCCAATATGACGCCGAACGAAGACAACAACAGTCCCAACAAAAGTTTCAAAAACCAGGCTCAGCACACTCCCTCCGCTACGGGGAGCGAGGGGAACAACAGAATCAAGAATTCTCAACCCATAGAGGATGAGGATAGGGAGGCTGATAACGTACAATCACAACTGGGAAGAGGAACTATGGGGGAGCGAAATAGTTCGGGACTTAACGGACAGAGGACGAAAGAGCTATCGGATAGCAACTCGTCTTTTGTCCAGGAGCAGAATTATCACAGCATACAAGACTCAATGGTGGAGACGCAGAAACTCATGTTGGGAGCTCAATCTCCGAGCTCGAGAGATACGTACTATGAAGAAATGGAACTCATTAAGCAATTCAAACCTAAGAGTAAAAAGCAATGTGGCGAGTCACGATAGCGAGGGGATCCTGGCAGTTGAGGCGAGGAATGCGACTAATCAAGAAGGTCATGACAAAATACCCAACGACATAACCAGTCCAGATAACAGGAACGGAACAATGAAGCTGGTGAAATCTAGCGAGCCGCGGGGGAGATCTTCTAACAACAAGCTTCCAAAGAATATACCCAGTACTATTAATACTGGCAGAAAGAAAGGCAAGAACACCACCACATCTCCTATCCCTATGCAGACCAGAAGGCGGTCAGAAGCCAACATCAACGCCCCCAAGCCCCATTAATGTTTAAAACCATTATTTGGAACGCGAGAGGTGTTAGGAATCAAAACACGAGATTTTTTCTCAAATCTCTGAATCAAAAACACTCCCCTGATATGATTGTCATTTTGGAACCGAAAATTGACGCTACGAATCTGCCCGAGCTAGCTGATGAGATGCACATGCCTAACCGCTGCCATGGAGGGGAGGAGAACAAATTCATTTGGATACTCTAGAATAATGACATTGAGCTTCAAGTAACGGAGATTCACAACCAGTTTATCACTATGACTACGCTTCATAAAACTACGGAGAATAAATCTATGTTTACAGCTGTCTATGCGAGCTGCCTGGCTAGTAGTAGGAAGGTGCTATGGATAGATTTAGCTTCTATCTTTACTGGGAATCACCTGCCGTTGATCCTGGCCGGGGACTTTAATATCGTGGCGGCTGCATCAGAGAAGAAGGGCCCTCACGGTATCAATCCTTCCAATGTTGCAGACTTCAATCGCTTTATCTCGAGCAGCCGAGCTCGGGTCTCGTTGACGCGGGTTTTTAGGGTCCTTGGTTCACTTGGTGCAATGATCTTTCTCATCATCCGAACACTTGGGAGCGGTTGGACAGGGTTATGTATGACTCTAATTTTGCGCTGCATATGCCGCCGATCGAGATCCTTCATCTTCCTCGTATCCATTCCGACCACGCCCCACTGCTCATTCACTCCACCAAACACGACTCTCCGGCCCCTTTTCGCTTCCAGCGCATGTGGACGTCGCAACCGTCCTTCTTGGAGTTCGTCACGCACAACTGGAACAGGGAGTGTCATGACCAACCGTTGGAGATCCTGCCACATAAACTTAAAAGGCTTCGCAAGGCACTGCGTGACTGGAACTGGGAGACGTTCGGGGACCTTCGCGTCAAAAAGGCCAATCTGCAGACTCTCATTGACAATCTGGAGGCAGAGCTCCAAGTGAGATGGAGTGAGTCTAAATGCGAGACCTTGCATAACATCAAGAGGGACCTGGAAGCCACGCTCGGTCTGGAGGAGCAAATCTTGCAGGATCAAGCCAGGATCAATTGGATTAGGGAGGGCGATCGCAATTCAAGTTTCTACCATGCTATCATCCGTGAACGGACCACGACCAACAAATCGAGAATGTTTGAAGCAGACGGCGAGATTGTGGAGGAGAAGGTATTCATGACCAGAGCAATTCATCATTTCTCTAATTTCTTTCAAGCCGAAGCAGCGGAGGATCCGGATGATTTCCTTATAAGCACTCCCGAGCTTATCACGGAAGAACAGAATTTTGTTCTCTGTGCCTTGCCGAGTGAGGAGGAGGTTGAAGGAGTTATCAAGTCGCTCAATCCTAAAAGATCTCCCAGACCCGATGGCTTTACAGGTTTCTTCTACTCTTATTGCTGGAATATAATAAAGCATGATATTATGGCAACTCTCAAAGACTTCTTTCTGGGGATGCAACTGCCGACAGGTATAACTTCGGCCAACATTATTCTCCTTCCAAAAATATCGAAACCTATGAGTTGTCAAGATTTTAGGCCTATTAGTTTGAATAATTTCTCTCATAAAATCATTTCCAAGCTTCTGGCGGATAGACTTTCCGTGGTTCTCCCGTCTATCATCTCTATGGAGCAGTCTGGTTTCGTTAAAGGGAGAAGTATTCACGAAAATATTAGTATGGCTCAGGAAATCATCGAGTCTATTGATAGCAAGGTCATTAGGGGCAATGTTGCGATTAAGCTGGACATGTCTAAAGCTTACGACCGGGTCAATTGGAGGTTCCTTATTCGGGTTCTCCGTAGATTGGGGTTCACTTCGACTTGGATTGATCTCATTTATAGGATGATTTCGAATTGTTGGTACTCCGTATCGATCAACCGGGCAACGGGAGGCTTCTTTCGGTCATCTAGGGGTCTTCGCCAGGGCGATCCGATCTCTCCGATCCTCTTCATTATTGCTCACGACACTCTCAGCAAACAGATTGCTAGCCTCAATCTTCATGGCAGGATCAAGAACTTTAGTGAGAGGAATGTGATGCATATCTCCCACTTGTTCTATGCGGATGATAGCCTAATTTTTATCAACGGTGGGTTGGATAGCGTGGATTGCCTTATGGATACACTCAAGAGCTACTCGAAAACTTATGGATAGGTTGTCAACCATTCTAAATCGTCCCTTATTGTCTCCAAAAAGCCTCATATGATATCTTCGGCGGAGCTCATTGCGGAGAAGACGGGTTGCACTATCACCTATTTACCGGTCCAATATCTCGGTGTTCCGCTTTTCAAAGGCAGAGCCAAAGCGGAGTATTTCTTTGAGTTGGAGGACAGAATCAGGAAGAAAATATCGGGATAGAGGGGGAGGCTTCTGTCATTTGGAGGAAAAATCACACTTATTAAAAGTGTTCTTACAGTCCTACATATTCATGCTCTCTCCGTTATTAGAGCTCCTAGCAAACTTCTCCGTAATTTGGAGAAGATGATGGCCAATTTCCTGTGGAACTCCAATGAGCATCACCGACGCAAATGGGTCTCCTGGACCAATGTCTCTAGACCGATGGAGGAAGGAGGATTGGGTATTCGATCGCTCCCTAAGGTCATGCAAGCTTTGCACGCTAGGAGGTGTTGGGTTCTCATTAATGGTGAAACGGTTTTGGCGCAGTTCATGTGCAGAAAATACGGGAATCCCACGGATCAGGAGTACATTTTTCCTCACTCGTCGTCGCCGCTTTGGTGGTCCATGATGCTTATTTTTAACAAAGTCTACAGCAACTGCCAGTGGCTAATCGGTAGGGGTCTAATCCCTTTATGGGAGACCAACTAGAGCGGTCAGTCTATCCCAAAGCCGTCGCGCGTCAGGTATAATCCTAACATAAAACAAATTATCTCCTCCCCTTATATTCGGTCCAGATCTGAGGATATGGTGGACGTCTGAACTCTCCTCCCTCTTGCGGCCAAGGCAACCCTTAACAACATTATCCTGAGCGACTCTCCTGATCGTTTGGTGTGGACTCTCACTCAAGACAGCGCCTTTACGCCCAAGTCTTTCTGGGAGCAATACAGAACACCATTTCAACGCTTCAAATGGGCAGGCCAAATTTGGAACAAATTCGTTCAGTCTCGGGTGGGGGCCTTTCTCTGGCGTCTAAGTCGGAACGCAATTCCTATGGAGGCTCAACTTCGGGTTTTGGGTTTCAAATTGGCTTCCAAATGTGTTTATTGCAACTATTCCGGCGAGGAGACCATTGACCATCTTTTTGTGCATGGTGAGACAGCGAGGGAAGTTTGGCGCCACTTTACGGAGGGGGCCCAGCTTCCGGCGACTGACCTGAATAACTTGTCTGAGGTATGGTTGCTTGACATCAGTTTATCTAATCCTAAAAATATATGTAGGAACATTATCTTTGGGGTTTGCCTGTGGGAAATGTGGAAACAAAGAAACAACATTATATTCAACAAAGGAAAGCCCAATAGCAGGGATATCATTTGTCGGGTCACCTTCACTTTGCAAACCACTCTTAGAGCTCACAACATCGATATGGAGCAGTAGGAGAGAGGGGTTAATCCTAACAACAGGATTAATGAGATTGCCACGAGGGGATGGCGCAAACCAAGCTCCGGTTTAAAGCTCAACGTGTGTGGCATTGCGGATGAGGGCGGCAGCACATCTGGGGGTGGTATTATTAGGGATGCAGAAGGTCACATGATAGGATCTTTCTATAATTTCTTTCAGCAAGGAACCTCGACCATACCGGACATTGACGCTATGATTTTTGTGCTTTCCTTTTGCAAAGACAAGGGCATGGACATCACTGTTATTGAGACTTCATCAAATCTCCTTTACAGGAACCTGACAGGAAAAACAAAGTATTCTTGGACGGCCGAATACATCTTCAGGAAAGTCCTTAGCATAATTCCTAACAACGCATCCTTCTCTTTATGCTTAAAGGCCGAGAATGGCATGGCAAAAGCTCTTGCCGATTTGGCGTGCGTCTCCAAAGAGGATAAGATCTTCTCCCACACCCATGATCTCCCCAATTCGATCGGCAGGGCCATAGCACTGGATCAGCGGGGTTTTTAGTGCCCCTTTATTTTTCTTATGTTCGGTCTTTGTTATTTTCTTGTTTTGGGGCCTTTGGATCCTCATAGCATTTTGTAGGTGACGTGGGATCTGTCCCGGTTCACCATGAGCTTCGGCTCCTTTTGTGCTATACATATTTCCATTTCCTTTATAAAAAAAAAAAAGTGAATACCTTCCACCAAATTATCATAAACGAAATTTTGTACAGGGATTTAACGACCAATGTTACTCAACATTTTTATCTGAAGTCTTGCACACTAATGAAGTAAGAGGTGTGACAACGAACAAATTTCAGGTCCAAAGACTTTCTACCATCATGGACATTATTCTTGCATGGAAAAGGTAAATGATACCGAGTTTCAAGGTAGTCAAAGGCGCAAGGCGCACTCGAGACGCAAAAGGTCTATATTGTCCGAGTCACAAGGTGTGCTTAAAGTGCGCGTCCGAGCGAAGCCAGCCACAAAAATAAAAATAATAATAATATACATAAATAAGTGAATAAATTAGTAATATAAGAAATAAAACCAAATAACATATTATAACCAATAAAAATATGTTAAACATAACCAACTGAACTAGCAGAGCATCAATAACAGTCAACAAAACTAACAAGAGTTTATATCAGTGTTCTAATGACGGTCGAGGCAGTCGCCTAGGCGCTAGACGGCAGCTCTTCTCACCGTTTTGTCGTAGACGGTGGAGTAGGCGACAATGGAGGTTTGGCGGCGTAGGCGAACGCCTAGGCAGAGCAATACCTGACTAGATATTTTGGCAAAACAATTTTTCAAGCATTATGGACCTATGGTTTACTTTTACAAGACTGAAACGTCATAAATCATTGTTCTACAACATAGTCATGCATAAAACCCCCTTAAAATATGTATATTATGCCAAAAAAAATAGTGGTAAAAATGTCCAAAATGTATCAAACGTCTAGGCAGCGCCTAGGCAGTCTAGGCGATACGCAGACCCTCTCTGTTGCGCACCCACCTACTGCCGTTTAGATCCTTGATTTATATTCTCCCTACCACACTTTTAATAAATTTTATTTTTTCCAGCTCAATTGCAACCAACTTTGACAACCGTGGAAATGGCTACCTCCCTCCCAATTGTATGAGATATGGGTTATCTTCATGTCTCAAAGTTTTTATATTTAAAAAACCATAAGGCGCATCTTTTCTTGATTGTGCCTTGCTAAAAGACGTGCCTTAGGCACACCTTGGGTGCGCCCGGAGAATGAGATGCAATGTGCAACTACTGCGCCTTAGGCTTGCCTTTGACTACCATGCTGAGTTTCATGACAAAGGAAGTACAAATGCTCCAATACGCCTATATTGTGAAAAGCGCGCTTAAGCAAGATTTAGAATTATGGTACCTCCCTTGATGAATTTTTGCCCCAGAAAAGCGATCAACGCTTAAGCGTGCTTAGACGTCGCTTAGTAGCGCCTCGTCTCGTCTTAGGCGCCTCGCTTAACGATTTTTTTTTTACACTGGACCGAATCGTTTGTTATTTACATAGTTGGATAGTTGGAAAACTTTAAGTAGGAACTTTAGAGACAGCTTTTATGTTTGACAGAATTTTGATGACTATATAGTATGTATACATTGTGTGGCTTGTAATTTTAATTTTGATTCTAGTATTTATATTGTTACTTTGCTTGATTGATAATTGATATTGTTATTCATGCATATACTAGTAGGATTGTGTGAAAAAATATTGAAATTTATGTGTATATACTAAGTATTTTACATGTTGGAGCAAAAAAAAAGTGGGGCGCTAACTAAGCGTCGCTTAAGCGCCATTAAGCGAGGCGACAACCTCGTCGTCTCGCCTCGCCTAGCGCTTAATACAACATAGCAATACGCCAAACTATGACACGTCAAATTGTTGTCATGTCCGTGCAAGATAGTTCAAGACACAAAGAATTAGCTTGCAATGCTAAGATTCAGCTTTCAGGTCATTAAAGAACATAATGGAGGGCCAAGTGGAACTGTAGTCTCAGAGAATCATATCCCTTTTGCAGCGATCTAAGAAAATTCCTACTGGTTCCCAACTTTTCTCCGAATGTGGAGCCTTATTCTTCAATTTAATTCTCGATGAAGTAATAGGAAAGATTTTTTAAACAATGAGGTACAAATAAAGCAATATGTGAGGCATTGGCCATTATATGTGAGACATTGGCCATTATATGCGTGACATTGGTCATTGAGAAGGAAATAAGAAAAGGAGACCCAACACAGATATTAATTAATCTTATCTTTTATAAAGAATCTATTAAAAAGAATCAAATATATGGAGCGAAATTTCCTCAATACGAGTGGGCTATAATCGAAAGACAATATAGTGTGAAAGTGCTCACCTCTTCCTTCCATCTTCCTTTATGTGCTTCAGCCTCTGCATCATCTGTGCTTCCTTCTGGGTTTATTACCTCAAGCCCTTCATAACCCAATAACCTGAAAAATTGATATCATGTAGACATGAAGAACAATCCCAAAAGATCAAAAACTAGAAATAGATAACAAACCAGAGAAAACAATTCCTACAAGACAACATAAGTTAGGAGGTCACATGCTTCATGTACGGAAAGTGAAGTTTCAACATACATTATCCAAACCATTCATGTGATTATTGAATTGGTTCATTTGTTCTAGAAGCTATGTTGCACAGACATGAATATGAGATGCCACGATTTGACATGGTGGACCTACTGAGTGTCCGTGTCATGCCCAATATATGTCCGACACGACAATGACACGGCACTGATTTTTTCAGTGTCCATGTTTCCTTGTCTAGAAATGTCCTAGTAACAGAATTGACCAACCGCTACAACCTAATATAGAATAACCAAAAGCTTAATAAATGGACGAATAAAAGCTTGCTAGGTCCAATAGGCAATATTGATAGTGAAAATCAATCAAATATTAAGCACAATAAACTTCCCATATCGGACTATAACATTGCAATCAACAAACTTCTTTATCCCAACTTAAGTAAATCATAGCAATCAACTTGTTATAGCTGGAAGAAAACATGCACATTCCTCTACATGCGCAGATTGCAAAATATAACAAATTTATTAAAAACACCACTGGATCAAAAGAAAAGGGTTTATACTTCTGATTATAAATCTAATAAAACCCTAAGCTCATGTCAAGCATGGTATCACGTGAATTAGGGTTCCAAAAGTAAAATAAACTCAAATCGAAGATCAACTCGAACTTCGAAATGCAAAATCATCGAAATTTTAACAGATCTAGCGCGGTTCCTCACCCATTCACCGACTTCTGCACCGCGCTTCCCCAGTTCCTCAGCGCGGAGAAGACCCCGCCTCCCGCCGCCTTCTCGTCCTTGGAACTCATCGCCGGAACCCTAACTCGACCCGAAATCGAGAACAAGGCTAAGAAAACGAAATCCTAACCCTAATTTTCCGATCGGATGAGGAGGAGGAGGAGGAGGAAGAAGAAGAAGTTCGAGGCCGGCGATTGATCTCTGGAAGTCCACAAGGATGTCGAAGACTCGAATAAAAAAAGGTTCGGAGGGGAGGCGTAGAGAAAGACGAATATACCCCCCTCCCCACCCCGGGAATCCTTTCCGTCTCTGTCACGTGTGTCACGTGGGGCCCTGCTTGGAATCCTTTCCCTCTCTGTCATGTGGGTCTGCACGGAATCCTTTCCCTCTGTCGATGTTTCTGACCGTTAAGGAATGATCATGCATAGGGCTGCAAACAAGCCAAGCCGAGCCAAGCTTTTGTAAGCTTGAGCTTGGCTTGACTAGAATTAATCGAGCTCAAGCTTGATAATTTTTTTATTTTAGAGCTTGAGCTTGGCTTGAGCTTGTTTATGTTAAGCTTGAGCTTGGCTTGGTTTGAGCTCGAGCTTGGCTTGATAAGTAAGCTTGATTCAAGCTTGATAAACAAGCTTGATAAACAAGTTTGATAAGCTCAAAATCAAGCTCGTTAAGCTTGATTTCAAGCTCGCTCAACATTATTTCAAACTCATTAACCTTGATTTCAAGCTTAACGAACTCGATTTCAATTTAGTTAGATTTGAATTCAAGTACCTGTGATATTATTAATTCAAAAGTTCCTTAATATCAATTATTAAGGACATAGAAATATATAATGCACACAAATATACATATATTTAGAATTCAACAAAGAACAAACGAGCTTCTAAACAAGCTCCTAAACGAGCTTCTAAACGAGCCAGCTTGCAAGCTCATCAACGAGCCAGCTCGCGAGCTCAAACGAGCCGAGTACTTCTAAGCTTGAGCTTGGCTCGTTTATTAAACGAGCTCGAAAATGAAGCTTGAGCTCAGCTTGTTTACTAAACGAACCGAGCTCAAACGAGCTTTTATCGAGCCGAGCTTCGAGCAGCTCACGAACGGCTTGGCTCATTTGCAGCCCTAATCATGCACTTACATAATTTTATTTTTTTTAGTATTTTTCTTTTTTATAATATTATCGTTGTACTTTTTTTTTATAATATTACCGTTGTACTTACTATATGTATTTTCTTTGTAATATCTATAAATTGAGGTTTTTCTCTAACTGTAAGGATCTTCCACTAAGTCTCAACCCAGGCGCCTGCTTCCGCCACCCAGTCGTGGCCTCCGGACGACCGCTTACTGCCTGCTTCCACGACTGCTATCCGAACCTGTCGGTGACTACGGAAACTAGTTGTGGACGCTACAACAGTCCATTCATTGGCCATCCACGTGACCTCGCAACCTACTATAGTAGTTCCTTCCTCTGATTACATCACTTCATCTTCATCGCTCTTTGCGAGTCCGATTGTACGTCATAGCTCGACACCCCTCAGGCTGGTGCGTCCGATCTCGAGCCTGAAGTCGCCACCTTCGACTTCCATCTGATTACACTCCTGAAGGTTTGGTTTTCGTTCAAAAAAAAACATTTGCTATAACTACCATATAGTCCATCGGTTTCTTTCCTTTTGAAAGGAAGAAGAGTGGTTTCTTTTTTCCTCTCTCTTACCATCATCTCCTATAATTCATACTGCTAATGGTACTACCATTAATGAAAGTCATATTGGATCCATTAAAACATTTAATAACCTGACTATTTCAGATGTTTATCTTGTACCAAAACTATCAATGAATCTTATATCTGTTGGACAATTATCTGATCAAGGATTTGATACTAACTTCTCATCTTCTGATTGTGTCATTCAGGACCGCTCAACGGAAAAAGCAAGTTGGAACATTCCGTAAAATTGGTCGCCTCTTTGTTCTGGACAAACTTCATATCCCGTCCGCCATTGTTACCTCTTTTATTGCTCCAACAATTTCTTCATCTCCATTTATGTTTTGGCACTCCAAATTAGGTCATGTCTCATTTTCTCGACTTCGGTACATGATGAATAAAGGATTGTTAGGCTCTATCCATTTAGATAAAGAACCTTATTGTGCTGCTTGTAAATTAGCTAAACAACCAGCTCTTCTTTTTAATAATAGTATAACTTCTTCTTCATCACCGTTTGATATTGTGCATTCTGATGTTTGGGGAAAAGCTCCAATAAAGTCCATGGGAGGTGCCCAATATTATGTACTTTTTGTTGATGACTATTCTCGCTATACATGGACATATTTATTGCACTCTCGTTCATATTTTCTTAAAGTCTATATTGAATTTTGCACGATGGTCAAAACATAGTTTTCAAAAACAATCAAAAAATTTAGGTCAGACTCTGGAGGCGAATATATATCCAAGCCATTTCTTGATTATTTGAAATCTCAAGGACCCTTCCTCAATTATCATGTACTGAAACACCTGAACAAAATGGTGTAGCAGAACGCAAACACCGTCATATTGTGGAAACTGCTCGTACTTTACTTCTTTCCTCCTCGGTTCCTCGTACTTTTTGGGGGGAGTCCGTTCACACTTCTACTTATATCATTAATCGTATTCCTTCTTTAGTCACTGACGGGATATCCCCCTTTGAACGTCTTTATCATATCCCTCCCGATTACTCAGAACTTCGAGTCTTTGGCTCCACCTGCTTTGTCCTTCTTCCCAAAAGAGAACGGGATAAACTCAGCAAAAAAACAACCATGTGTATTTTTTTAGGCTACGGTATTCAACAAAAAGGTTACAGATGTTATGATTCCTCTTCTCAAAAACTTTATGTCTCTCGACATGTTACTTTTTAGAAAAAAAAATACCCTTTTACTCCCTCCCAAAATATCAAACAGATGCCTCTAAATCACATCAATTTCATGACCCTTTTGTTGATTCACCACATGAAAGTTTTGAACAACCACCACCACAAAGTCATCATATACAATGTACCGAGCATGCCACAGCTCCACCATCGGACCATCCTGTCCAATGTTCTAATATTATCTCTCCTGAGAATAATCCAACCATTGTTGAACTAGTGTAACACCCAGTTTCTAAAATGAGGGTAAATTTGAAATTTCGTGTTTTTAATTATTTAATTATGACATTTAAATAATAATATGATTTTTGGTAATTTTTAATCATTTTAAAATTATTTAAAATCATGACTTGTGATTTGGTGTCTTGCTAGTGTAACCCTAGAGATAGTTTGACCTAGAGCCTAGCCATGTGATTAGGGTATTTTATTTATCATTTTTAACTTGAGGGTATTTTGGTCATTTTGAATTAATTGAATTTAATATATATTTATTTGGAATTTAATATAATTAATGGGATGGTGTGATTTTAATATCATTTAATTGATTGCCTTGTATTGTGTTTAGCCTAACCTAGAATTGACCTAACCTAGATTAGTCCTAGTTAGTCATGGTTAGACTAAGTTAGATTTGGGATTGGTCATGGTTAGTCATGGCTAGTCATGATTTGTGATTTTGGCTAGTCAATAGTCATATAGATTTAGTTAAGACTAGTGATAGGATACCTAGGTTTCATCTAGCCATTGATTTGTCTGGATTGATGGAGAACCCTTGGATCAACCCTAGCCCTAGATTTTAGGGCAGCCATCTTGGGATTCCCCCTATTTAATCCCTCCCAAAAACCCTTGCCTCCTTTATTCATTCTCATTTCTCAAGAACAAGGTGAGCTCCAACTTCATTCATTCTTAACTTCTCCATTTCTCATCCTTTTTCAACCAAACTTCTTGTATTGTAATCTAACCATCACCCTCTTGCTGTCCATGGAGGTAGAGGACTGATTTGGGGATCCATAGTGCTCGGCTACAGTAGAAGTGGGCTGTTCATTGAGTTCTTGAGCTAGAGGAGAAACCCATTGGTAATCTCTCAAACCCTATCTAAACTATTGATTTATCATCATAGATGCATAGACCTAGGTCCCCTCTAGCTTTGGGTAGGATCTGAACCCAACCTGTGTCGGATACGTGTCCGTATCGGACACGTATCAGTAGGCTAATAAGGTGTTCGACCTAATGTCTCAATGGGTTGATGCTTGCTGTTTTCAAAATATTTTTGAATAGAAATTATGTTTTTTATGTGGCTTACTGATTTATTATTGACTGAGGTTGTTTTCGTGTCTTGTTGTGTCGTGATGGCATGTTGGACACGCTGTGCACACACTGCACTGACAGCCCAAGTTTTGCCCTGCTACTCGAGTGTCCAACAGGACACGACACGAAGTCTTTGGACTTGAGATTTGGCTCGAACCTAGGGGCTAGGACTGACCTAAGGTTTCCCAAGTTTCGTTGGGTTTTGTCTAGATTCGAGGAAGATACTCGAGGTTCCATGGCTCGACTGAACTGACTGTTCAGTCCAGTGCTTTGAGTTCGTGTAATATTTGGACACTCATGTGTCCTGTTTTTAGACATAATGGTAAGTTCATGACACGAGCACATGATTGTTACTAATTACCAACCTAAATTTTCATTAATTAATTGTTAAATTGATGTGGAAAGGGAACTATCCCATTCGACTGATACATAGGATGTATCAGTGAGGTTGCTTACTGGTTTTTCATTTCAAATTACATTTAATGTTAATATCATGTATTTAAGCTATAGCTTAATTTCTGTACATGTTAGATACTATGTTTAGGACCCAATTCTTGGTATTAGTTGGTGAATTACTCGAATTCATATGACAGGTTAGTTATACCATGATATGATTCCTCCCTGTTTAATGATTCATTAATTTTTAAGACTGAGATTTAATTCTTGAAATTCCTGAGTTTTAATAGGCTAACTATGCCATTTTGATTCCTGCACACTGTTTTCATTCCCTGTACACTGTTATTTGGGTTCCTGTACACAGGGAACACAAGTCCTAAAACCTGGGATTTCAAAGGGTTGAGGGTGATATGTTGGGTTTTTCAATGAATTTCATACATGGTATTGGTTATGAGGTTTTGGAGTTGTAATCTTTGCACTGAATAGTAAACCTGAGATGGTTCAGGATCTCGAAACCTGAGTTTAGGTTCAAGTTGCTAATGTATTGATTTCGAAAATTGGATATTTATACATAATAATTCATGTCATTCAAAAACAGGTTTTTTCTTTCGAAATGAGTTGGTTTCAGAATTTTCAAACCTGGGAACGTGGTTAGTTGATGTTAGATTTTGTTTAATTGAATTCAAGTTTTGAAATTGATATGTTAAAACTGAGTTTCCTGAGAATTCAGGAAATGAGATTTAGTTGATTCACTGTTCAAATACCTGAGATTTTACTGCTAGTATAACACTGAGATTTCAGTCATGTTTTAAATTGGGGTTGAATGGGGTTGAACTAATGTGTTACTGTTAGGACTGAATGTAGAACTGTCAATCGAATTTTGTATATCCTGAGATACACCATCATGCACATTACACTCATGAACTGTCATCACTTGATTTCCTAAGTTTATTCCCCCATTCACTGATTTGAAATGATTCCTGAGGAAACACAACCACAATCCTGTCACATTGCACACTGTTTGTTTCACACAAAATCTGAGAATGTACACACCCTCCATGACACTTAAATTCACACACACATGTATGTGACACCCTATCCTAATTATTCCCTGTACACTCACACACACACAAAATCTGAGACACACTATTATTTTCTGTCACACACAGGACACCCTCTTATGATTCACTGTCACACACATTCCCTTAGCCCAACACACACATAGCTCAGTCACTACACCCTCTATTCTATTTTCTGTCATGATTTTCCTGTTACACATTTCACTCACACACTCTCATGTATGCCTACACTCACCCATGTGACACATATACACACACACACCTATCTACTCTCCTGTACAGACCCACACACACTCACACTCTCATGTACACACCCACATGCCTAGGCTAGACACCATTACACAATCACATGTTCTTCTCTCCTTTTTCCCTCTCTATATAATGTATCAAATATGAACAATGTGTAATGTAAATCTATAATGTGATATATATATATTGCTATATGTGTATGTAGATATATATGTATATGTGGAGTGCATAGATGTATAGCCTAGATTTCCAAAGTAGTGTAGGGCTAATTGCCTATGGCCTATAACCTAGATGACATAGCCTAGGGTACCCTTGAGTGGTTTGTGTGTATGAAAACACACATGTGTATACCCTATAGACTAGTGTATGGTGTGTTCTAGCTAGGATAGACTGTTTAGGCCTAGTTAGACTTCATTGAGTCTAGGTTGACCTAGTTGACCTAACCTTGACTAGATAGTTGACTAGAGTTGACCAAGTGTTGACTTTAGCCTAGTTTGACCTAGACAGCATGTAGATGCATTGTAGCAGTCTATTTCATTATTGTAGACATGTTGTAACTTGTGTTGCTCTGATTAGGAGACAGACACCTCTCCTCAAGTAGTACACCCTCTTCGGACATTCAGTTATCAGGCGAGTACATTCTCTGACCGTTTCATACTTATCTGGATTTACATTCTTGCTCTAGATTACTGTACTTGATGCTGACACGATTGTTATCACGGATTGGTACTATATGGATCTTCTTTTGAGATGTTATCCCCTTGTATTCACTAAATACATATTGTGATGTGCGTTTCACTTATATATTGTATTTATTGAATACCCTTATCCTTGTATACTCATTGTGCATACTATACTCTCATTATCACATGAGTCCTATGGATAGACCATTGTACAACTATTGTATAACATTGTACATCTATTGTATAATATTGTACACTATTGTGTAAGATAGCGTAACTGGAGTGGATCCTTGTGTATTGATTGGGGAGAAGGAGTAGAATTGGTTATGTAATCAAATCCTATTGTGCAACATTGTATAACTATTGTATGTCCATTATGCACTCACGTACAATGGAGTTACCACTGCATTGTCCTAAACCGTTTACATAACCATATTATACTCTAAATCACATATTGCTTACAGCTCTTACTTATCATATATAGATATTTCCTATTATCAAATCTCTGCTGTTTTTCATATATATTCTTCTTTCAGCGTTTTCTGTATCTTACTCTATTGTATGCTTTATATTTCCTAACTTGATATGAACTGCGAGAGATGTTTTGTGCTCGCTCCTGTCCTGACTGGACCCGTTGAAAATATTACAGAGGATAAAGATGAGGCCCTATGCACCACCTATTACGGAGCAGGCTTAGACGACACCTGCGACCTGGTTCCTCTGGAGGACCCAGCTGCAGTACAGGATGCTACTCCCATAGTCTAGGCTAGATAGCTAGGCTTTATCTTTTCTTTCAGCATTGTTATTTGACTTTCAGTTGTTGTTCTGAGATGTTGTATATATATTTAGAGACTTGTATTGAGCTGGATGTTTCTTGAGTTGTTATCTTAGACACTTAGATTCTCTCTCTTATTTGTATTACATTGTGGTTTTGATCTCTCTATCTACCCTTACTATTCTGTATCTGCCTTAGATGTGATTGAGACTGTTCTGTTATGTCACCTCCATTCGGAGTGTATACAATGTTCTAGTACCTTATATTGTTAGATGTTGTGACCTAGGACAGCGTTCTACCGCCGACACTGCGGCGTAGGCTGGGCGTTGTTACGTTCTCGTACCCTCATAGTGGGTGCGGGTCGTGACAACTAGTCTCTCCAGAAACTGATCCAATCCCTTCAAATTCAACTCGTCCTGTTCGTGATAAACACCAACCTGCTTATCTGACAGATTATCACTGTTATTTGTCTGCTCTTTTATCCCTTCATGAACCAACAACCTATCGTGAGGCCTCCTCTGATCCACTTTGGCAACAAGCCATGACAGAAGAACTAACTGCTCTATAAGATACTCACACATGGGATCTTGTGGATCTCCCTCCTGGTAAATCCATTGTACGATGTAAATAGATTTATAAAATAAAAATAAAGTCTGATGGTTCTGTTGATCGATATAAGGCCCGTCTAGTTGCAAAAGGTTTCACCCAAGAATACGGTATTGACTATGAAGAAACGTTTGCCCCATTTGCTCGTATGACTACTATATGAACTTTGATTGCAGTTGCTTCTATTCGTCAACGGAAACTGCATCAAATGGATGTCAAAAATGCATTTCTTCATGGAGATCTACAAAAGGAAGTTTATATGACACCACCCCTGGTCTCCCATACTCTCCTCATCAGGTTTGCAAACTTTGTCGGGCTCTATACGGTCTCAAGCAAGCACCTAGAGCTTGGTTTGAAAAGTTCTGCACTGCTATTACTAATTATGGTTTTACACAAAGTATACATGATTTTGCTATGTTCTTTCGCTCATCTAGCAAAGGTATTGTCATTCTGGTCATATACGTAGATGATATGGTCATTACAGGTAATGATTTACAAGGTATTCATGCTTTAAAGTTACACTTAAGCACGTGTTTTGAGATGAAAGATCTAGGTATTCTTCGTTACTTTCTTGGGATAGAGGTTGATCATACTTCCGATGGTTATTTTCTTTCTCAAGTAAAGTATGCATCTGATACTTCTTCGAGCAGGTTTAACTGATACTAAGACTGCAGATACTCCACTTGAATTGAATGCAAAACTTCATGCATCTGACGGCACCTTACTCTCTGATCCTACTATGTACCGCCAGGTTGTAGGCAGTCTTAATTATCTGACTATTACTAGACCAGATATCAGTCATACGGTTCATATTGTAAGTCAATTTATGTCTTCACCTCGCTCTGTTCATTATGCAGCTGTTACTCGAATCTTGCGCTACTTGAAGGGTACTTTATATCAAGGACTACACTTATCTTCTACCTCCATGCTCACTCTCCGTGCCTATTCTGATTCTAATTGGGCGGGAGATGTCACAGATCGTCGCTCTAACCACTGGCTTCTGCATATTTCTTGGCGATTCTCTCATTTCTTGGAAAAGTAAGAAGCAAACAACAGTTGCACGCTCAAGTACTGAAGCTGAATACAGGGCCCTTGCTCACACTACGTTTGAGATTATATGGTTACGCTGGCTACTTCATGACATGGGCGTTGAACATTCATCGCCAACTCCTCTGTTTTGTGACAGTAAGAGTGCTATTCAAATAGCTCACTTGATGTCTTCCATGAACGCACCAAACATATTGAAGTTGACTGCCATTTTGTCAGGGATCATTTTACAAAAAGAACAATTCACCTACCCTACATTACTTCAGAAGCTCAAGTTGCAGATTTTTTTACAAAGACACACCCCTTAGCTAGATTCAACTTTCTCGTATCCAAACTCAATATGTTTTCTAAACCATCTTGAGTTTGAGGGGGGATGTTAATGATAGATCATGCACTTACATAATTTCCTTTTTAGTATTTTCCTTCTTTATAATATTATCGTTGTACTTTCCTTCTTTGTAATATTACCATTGTACTTACTATATTTGTTTTCTTTGTAATATCTATAAATTGAGGTTTTTCTCTAATGAATATACACATAAAATTATTTCATTCTCCATTGCTAACACTGACTACAAAAACTCAAATAGGAACTTTGCACACTTGCATATATTATTTTTGCATTTAGGCGCTGTTTGGATAGATGTAACTCTTTGAAAATGTGAAAGTGGTACTTACATCATGATGAGTTGTAGGACACTTGCAGCAAGTTGCACTTTTCAAAATGTGTTTGGATGTAGTACTTTTTGTGTCCTGCAAGTGGAAGAAAAATATGTTTGGTGTTTGGATAGTTGTTGAAAGTGAAAAGAAAAGGAGTTCGGTTGTTTGGGTGGTTGTTGAAAGTAGAAATTGGAGTTGAAAATATGATAACCCATAATTAAATTAATTACGATAATTAAACATATTACCATAATTAAACATATTACTATAATTAATGTATCAAAAATTTATTAATTAACTCATATACATGTGCTGTCATTCACCTTATCTTCTAATTGTCTATTAATTAGCTATTAATTATTTGCCATATTAGCCATTAATTACTTGCCATAATTAGCTATTAATTACCATGAGGCCCATAACTCTCCTTAAACTCTTCTTTTCTTCTCCTCTCTCTATCTTTCTCTGGACTTTTCATATTCCTTCTCTTCTTCTTCCTCTCCCATAGAGTCTTTTTACTTCTTTTTTTCCCAGAAAAAATTGGGACAAGAGAAAATTTATGTCTCCACTGTTATGGATCTGGGTGACGACCGCAGGACCTGGTGCTGAATTCGAACCCGGCAGCTGCAGCGACAGTCTGGATGTGGAAGAGCTGGTCGAGGAGCCGCTCAAAGCCAGAGCCCATGAGGAAGTCGGACATGTCCAACCTGCCCCATCGCCGTAGTAGAGCTCGAAGCTTGTGGTTGTGGCGACGGCGGCGACAGTTGGGGTGGGGGAGAGGGGGTTTAGGTTACTGCTCTCTCCGCTGCCGCGGAGGAGGATGACGGGGTTGAAGGGGAAGGAGCGGTGGGCGTTGCGGCGGCGGGGGTGGCGGCGGAAGGAGGGAGGGGGAGGAGGGACTGTTGCAAACGGAGAGGAGTTTGGGGATGACAGCTACCACTCCCCACCACTTTCCTCCCACTTTTTTCTCTTTTGTGATGCAAGTGTAAGGGACTCAAAATGGAGGGGACAGCAAATGGAAGCTGTCAGAAAGCTTCACTTGCGGTTGCGGTTGCAGGTGCAACCAAACTGGTATCACTTTCACTGAAAGTATCATTTTTAGAGCACTTTCACTCCACCCTCTCCTATCCAAACAGGCCCTTAGAATCTTAATTTTCTTTTATTTAGATCTTTTAAAAAAATTAAAAACTAAAATATATGTAATCCATGACTCTTAATGATCGAGTCTTAAAATTAAGAACTCACGAGTTCGTCTAGGATTTTGTTTTACATGCATACGCTTTAAAACACACAGTTTGTACATGTTTGATGGGTAAATATTATTCTATTTATATAGAGTTTGAGCTAATTTAGATAATTGTGCGTTAGCTTCGTTGGCTTGGCCTGACACTAGTCGGAGCTGGCAGTTGGCGAGTCTGTCGAAAAAACCCCGTTAAAAGTGTGGTTGTAACGGTGGAGAGTATACATAATGGGAGGATTTATGAAATGCCCAAAAACTAAAAAAGTTTTATGTAAAACCCACCGCTAAAAAAAATTTTATCGCGTGCCCAGAATTAGAGAAACTTATCCAAAGCGGGTTCCAAATGACCCTTTTGCCCTTCCTTTTAATTTATTGAAAACACCCACGAAACTGCTCTTAAAAAAAACATTTCGATACTTCATCTTCTTCCATACGCTGCTCACTTTCGAATCTAGGTTTTCTCCTCAAAAATCTTCAAAAACTCGTCGAAAAAATTTCGGAAAGACCGGGACAAACGGCAAAAGTGCTAAAACGGAGGTCCAAACATCATTTTTTTGTGATTCTAAAATTTTCGAAGGCCGTCTAACGGTGAGGTAGTTACTTTCAGTCTCCTCGACGATACGCTCATTTTGCGACAAACGGGACCTCGTTTCGACCTCCCAGTCAAAAGTTATGGCTCTCCAAAGTTTCAGCTGACCATAAAATGCAGGAGAATGGTCATTCTCTGTGTTAGAACACGAAAAGTGTTAATTTCGCATGAGGGTGGACATTCTCCGTGTTAGTAACACGGAGAATGTCATTCTCCGTCTTAATTTACACGGAGAATGACCATTCTCCGTGCTAAATTACACGGAGAATGACTATTCTCCGTCTTAATTTACACGGAGAATGCCATTCTCCGTGTAGTTTATCACGGAGAATGGTCATTCCAGTGTTAAAACACAGGAGAATGACCATTCTCCGTGTTAGAAACACGGAGAATGCCATTCTCCGTGTTAAATAAAACGGAGAATGTTATTCTCCGTGTTAAATAAAACGGAGAATAGCATTCTCCGTGTAATTTAGCACGGAGAATGGTTATTTCAGTGTTAAAACGCAGGAGAATGGCATTCTCCGTTTTTAATAAAACGGAGAATGACGTTCTCCGTGTTAAATAAAACGGAGAATGGTCATTCTCCGTGTTAAATAAAACGGAGAATGGTCATTCTCCGTGTAATTTAGCACGGAGAATGGTCACTTCAGTGTTAAAACGCAGGAGAATGGCCATTCTCCGTGTTAGAAACACGGAGAATGTGTCATTCTCCGTTTTAAATAAAACGGAGAATGGCATTCTCCGTGTTAATTTACACGGAGAATGGTCATTCTCCGTGTTAAATAAAACGGAGAATGGTCATTCTCCGTGTAATTTAGCACGGAGAATGGTCATTTCAGTGTTAAGACGCAGGAGAATGGCCATTCTCCGTGTTAGAAACACAGAGAATGGCATTCTCCGTGTTAATTTACACGGAGAATGGTTATTTTCAGTGTTAAAACATAGGAGAATGGCCATTCTCCGTGTAATTTAGTTTTTTCAGGAATAAAGAGTTTCGTTCTTCTTTCAAAGCGATGATAATTCTTATGGAAAAGAAGAAGAAAGATCTTCTCTCCACAATTGATGTCGATGAAGATGATGATGATGGTGATGATGATGACGAGCGATGATCTGAGTTCGACCGAAGAAAAGCACACCGAACTACGAACGATCTTTGCGATCTCTGCTGAAGATGAGAGCAATGGAATTCAGATTTTTTGTGAAGAAGAAGAAGACGAAAATCGCAATCCAGATCTGAGTTTTTTGAATTCAAATACATATAGATGACCAATTCGCGCGGAGGGGTAGTTTCGGTATTATAAAAATAGCAGTTTCCAGCGGGTGGCATCTAAAAGGGAATCTTGGAATATTTAACGTGAAAATACTTAATTCTGGGCATTTCATAGAACTCATCCAGCGGGTGGGCATTTCATAAAAGCCCATCCCGAAATTGGATTTCTCAGCAATTTCCAGATACATAATTATAACAATAATAATAATTAGTAAAAAGAGGAAAGAGGGTGAAGTACACGTGTAACTAAACTTTGAATGTGTTGTAGCCATGTGTTGCTCTATCAACGTGTCATGCTAGCACATGCAGCTCACTTTGTGCACCCAGCCAAAGAGAGTGCTTCCAAATTGCATCAACATGTATCCACACCAAACATTTTTCTTTCGTCCTTTTTTTTTCTTTTTTCTTTTTTCGGTTTGAATTTTGGTAGCAGAAGAGAGTTTAGGAGGAGAAAGCTATAATTACTGTTTCGTATTATAAAGAACTTATAATTATGATATTTTTCGAGACCCACTTTATCTTTCGATTTTTATGTGGATTATGCAATCGATCATCCATCGCATGGCTAAAATAAAGCATTCAGAGAACGAACCGCAATCAAATATCTGAGGGGCCAAAAACTTACATATATATTTTCGAACAAAGTTTGGAGGGCCCGCTAACTATATCAGAATTTTAAAATTTATACTGAATGATTTAAATGAAAATCTCCATAAATATGGACATCTTTGATTATAAAGAAGCTTGAGGATCAAAATGAAATATTTTTACTAAATTAAAAATTAAGAATTTTTATTAATAGGTTAATTATTTAATATTATCTGACTACCTGTACGTATGTCTACAACAAAATTTAGTTAAAATATAAGCACATCTACAACAAATACTAATTAAAATATAAATATATTTATAACAAATCTAATTTAAGGTTGTGTTTGTAGCTTTTTTTTCATAGAAAATGCTTACATCACAAAATTTTCACCAATTGTAGTGTTTGATAGGGTATATTTTCAATGGAATTATTTCCAAAAATCTATTATTTTTCATATTTTCCTCCAAAATGGTGAAAAATAACAATGGTCCAACCCATAGAAATATATCAATTTCCATGAAAAATAATTATTTTTATGGAAAGTAACGACAATCAAACACCCCAAAATTAATTCCGTAAAAAAATTTCATGAAATTTTTTTTCGTAACAAAATAATTTCGTAGAATTAATTTATTTTTCACCTACTTTTACCTTTTAATCAAACGCACCCTAAATTATTATTTTTAAATGCATGTAACTAGTTAACTATCAGTATAAGATAGCAATTCGAAGATTGCAAAATTTCTTGTTGTATAAGTAATGAGTTGCATGTGTTTTTTTTCTTCTTTCTTGTATTTTTTTCCAGTACGTGCAGGCTCAGTTAAATCGTGTGTCTCCCCGCATACGATTTTTAGCCGGCCGTCATGTCGCTTCGGACTCTTCGTGCGGATCTTGTCTGCACTGGCTTTTTCATCATCGCCCGACACGTACGCCTCGCGCACTCCGCGCGTTCCCGAGCCTCACTGGACGGCCGACGTCTTTCGACGCTGGCAACCCAATGCCTCGCTTCGCCCACGACGCCGAAGGCGTCCCCGACGTCTTCTCGACGCCTACGACAGTCGATGTGTCACGCCCCAGAACCAGAATACTGGAGAGCGGGGACATACACAGCCAGCTACGTATATAGAAGTGAATCCTACCTCGCAATACGGTCACGACTGTCTAGATGCATGAGGGTTTTGCTACAAGCCAACAGTCACTTATGGTCAAGAACAAGCCTAGTGTCTCAATCTCAAGCAAGCAAGTAATGAAACAAGATGGTAGATCATCAGACATACAAAGTAAGGCGTCCCAAATATTACATATTCAGATGATCATGAAGCTAGTCATACAAAATGCGAAGACTAGCAAGAGTTTAAGTCATACATGATCAACCCTAGGATTTTCAATCATGTTACAGCCCTTAGGCAGGCAGAAATGTAAATATCAACACGAGCTAACACTTGCTCGGCGGTAAACGCCTCAAAAGAATAATTTACAATGGAGTGGGAGAGCAAAATAAAACCCACTCGTTGCTAGGGTTGCGTCTAGTGTTCACCATCTGGCTGGAAGGCTGGAAGATCCTCGGGTGTTACTCCAAAATCTGGCTATACAAAACCAGCTGGGTCATGTAGAAGTATGGAATTTCAGGACCAGAAATCCTATGCGCCAAACACTACATGTGCCAGGGAGCTCAGACGAAGTACTTAGCACAGCAAAGCAAAAGTATAGACATTAAAAGAGGATTTTCTTTTATATATAAAAGTCTATTACATGTCTCGAAAAAGCTGTACAAAGGAGAACTTCTACAAAAAGAGAAAACCCTAGGTCTACAGCCAGGCGCAGCAGTCACCATGCGCTATTTAACAGGCACATCTCACCGTGCGCTCTCACTCAGGCGCATCCCACCATGCGCTCTTAGCCAGGCACATCCTTTCAGTAGCTCAGTTATGTGCATCCTCAGTTATGTGCATCCCTTCAGCAGCTCAGTTATGTGCCGCCCTTTTAGCCAGGCGCATCATGAAGTGTCAACATATGCGCCATCCAATGCTTCGACTAATGAAGCATTTATTGAGCAGAACGAGGGTGGCAATCAACCCTCTAGCTGGAGGAAGAGCTCTTCAAACCAAGGAAGAGAAGAGCACCGCAAATCAACCTGCGGCTAAAGGAGCAGCTTTCGACCTAACCAGAATGGGCAACACCCACTCTAGCGGGAGGAGGAGCTCTTCCAAAGGCCAAGGAAGATGATCGCAGCACCGTAATTCCGATCTGCGGTTCTTCCAGCATAACGGAGACGAGGCTCGAGCATCCCGATCTTTGGATGCAACAGGCACCTTCCGCCTGCCTCAGAAGCCCTCGACTCCGACTTTTGGATGTAACAGTCACCTTCAAGTGCATCAATGAAGACAATGCGTCGCATCTTCACCCTCGGGAGCATCTCATCAACAGAATGCACTCGAGTAAATAAGTTTATTTCGGAAGGACGTGAGAGAACGAGAAGCAAACTCTCTCCATGCACTACAACAAAAAAACCCTTTTAATAACGCTCGATAAGACGTATTTATGACGCCTGATACCTAAGCGTTATCAAAGTTCAAAATACCTTTATTTCTATGACGGTTTTTACTAATTCTGGGCTTTTTATGATGTTTATAAAACAAAGCGTCATTAATTGTTTAGAGCGGTGGCAAACTTGTAATTAATAAACTTCCAACAAAACCCTTCACACCCGATCATTTTTAGATCTTCCCTCCTCCCCCTCTTCCTTTCTCTCTCTGAACCCTAAAATTTTCCAAACCCCTTTCAATTTCTTGCTCATTTCCATCTCCATGAACCCTAAAATTTTCCTAAACTCTAATCTTCTCCTTCTCCTCCTTCTTTCAACCTCCTACAAACCCTAACCTTAGCCCCAACGCCCCCTCCGACAAACCCTAACCCTAACCTTAGCTCCGTCGGACGACGACGACGAAGGTTCCAGAGCTTCCATCTCGACCTTGTTCTTCTTCTTTGATTGCAGGCTCTCCCCAACCAGCAGACCGTAGAGTATCCTAGCTTCAAGCTCGTCATCGTCGGTGACAGCGGCACTGGTACTGTCGATCGCTTTGATTATATTTTTATATATTATATGTTAGACCCTTTTTTTTGTTTTAATATATTATCATTGCTCTTCCAGGGAAGACTACTTTTGTGAAGAGGCATCTCACCGGAGAATTTGAGAAGAAATATGAGCGTAAGAATCTGCTATTTTTTGGATTTTTTTGTTGATGGTTAGGGAAAACGATTGCATTTTGCTTCTTTTTTTGTTTTGTAATTTTGGTTGGTTTTCCTGTTGTTGTTGTTTGCAGCTACCATCGGGGTCGAAGTCCATCCGTTGGATTTTCACACAAATTGCGGACAGATTCGATTCTACTGCTGGGACACCGCAGGACAGGAGAAGTTTGGTGGTCTTAGGGATGGATACTAGTAAGAACCTTCTTTTCTTTATGCCTAAAGAAGAAAGAGTTTTTAGTATGTTTATGGAAAGATCTTGTCTGTAGCTATATGCCTAAAGAAGTAAGAATTTTTATTATGTTTATAGAAAGATCTCATCTGTAGCTATATGCCTAACGAAGTAAGAATTTTTATTATGTTCATAGAAAGATCTTATCGGTAGCTAATAGTGTTATGTTAGATTTGACTGTGAGCTAAGAATTGTTACCAGTCTTACTTGGAGCTAAGAATATCGTGCTGGTTTTTTTTCTATTAGCTATGGATCATGTTATGTTTTTTCTCCACATTTATATGACCACTTGCTATAAACTATAGTAGTCAATTTCATTATTTAAAATGATGCTACAGCTATTGTGATTTTTTGTTTTGTTGAGCACACGTAATCCTAATGCTCTGCACAATTTCTTAAATTTTTAATTAGTACCTCAAGCCGATGTCCGGTAAGAAGCATGGGCACTCCAAAAATTATATTGTGTTGTGTTGAACACACGTAATGGATACTCCAAAATGCATGTCGTGTATTGTTGGGCACCAAAATACTTGTCGAATCCGTGTTGTCGTGTCTAAAATGTGTTTGTCGAATCTGTATGTCCATGAAACATAGGCAATGATGGAGTCTTTTTACTAGTATTTTGTATAGCTTAATTTTGCTTAATGAGACAGGCTTGCATTACTTAATGAGGATCAATTTATTAGTTAGAACGGAACCAAGGCTATCTTCACAAGTTTGTTAAACCATTCCATTTTGTAAACTTGGATTGACTAGTTACTTTTCTGTAAACTTGGATGGAGTTTTTTTTACTAGCATTGAGCTTATTTTTGCTTAATGAGACAGGCTGGGGAGGTACTGGTGTCATGCCAGAGGTATTCCTTTAAACCAAAATTTTCTTGGCTTTTAAAAAAAAAAAAAATTCAAGTACCATGTTTTTCTCTGTATTGGGTATGTAATTTATCTCTCCATTTGTTGGAACCAAGAGACTTGGTTCGGGGCATGGTGTAGAGGCTGATTTTGATTAATCTGTTGGGGCTTGGGACAGGCATTTCTGCACTTTATGTGAATTGCCTGAAACTGATCACTGGAATATTAACTGTGCTCAAATTTGTTTTGATTTATGGATCTGTTGACAGTAGCCAATCAGCCTCCTACTATCTTGCTTATTACTGTTTGGACTTGCGACCATCTTATGAAAATGTTCTAACCGGCTGTTTCCATACCACCATAATTGAGTTTCATGAGTTCCTAGTCAGAAAACTAATGGCAATCAATGAAAGTTTTATCAATACGGCTCATCTAACTTCTGGAAACACTTTGGTTGCCATCATTGAACACTTAGTGAGGATTGAGAAACTTATTGATAAAACCTGAAGTGGACATTTTGTGAATAAAGGCCCCTTTTAGAAATTCTATTTTAGAGAACTTGTTGCATGCAAAAAGTCCTGCTGAAGTTGTGTTTGGGTATGATGAAACATACCATAGAAACCCTAATTTGTATTTTCTGAATAACAGAGCTCTATATATCATAATTTAGGTTGTAAAAACATGCTAATTTATGTCTTATGAATAGCTTTATATGAAGCTACAGCAGTGTGCTCTAACTACAAACCCTTCTAAAGGTTTTTTTTGGCTTGCCAGTAAAGAATTATTATACTATGAAGCAAGGCAATGCCAAAATTGGTGGCTCTGTGGCGAAAATGCGTCTAGAAGCTTGCAGCATCCAAACACACATCCACGTGTTCACAAACATCTTTGTAACCGTATCCTGGCTCCCTCTGTGGGCTTGCAGCGTCCGAGAAAGTAAACATGGATTGACTTGTTACTTGTCTATAATTAATGTTATCTTTATTGATTTTTTTTAGAAGAAGCAAGTGGTTTATTACTGAGAAAGTAGCTTTTGCTTTGTTATTCTTCTTACATGTACCTTGCTTTGGCCAGTTTGTCTTTCTTTTGAACTTCTGCGCCTAGGCTCGGAAGAACTTTGTTGGTACCCAAGTGCCTCCTTTTTTTTTCTTTTTAATGGTGTGTTATAACCAGATACTAGTGGTAGCAGGAGGAATTCTCTAGATTAAGTAGAACTATTAAAGTCTATGCGTTAGGTGTTAATGTGTTAGTCTCAGTTTACATGAGTCGAATATTTTGTTACTGCATTCATACCTGTTCATTTGCAAATGGGTGTACATCTTTGTAAGATGTGAATTGTAAAAGCCATATCCTTTATGTTTTGAAGGACACTCTTTATGTACAAGTTTTCTTGAACGTTATTTTTAAGATTTGCACTTTTGAATTTGTTATGATTATAAGTGCAGCTTTTGATTAGTTTACTCATCTGTTGTGCTCCTGGCTGAATTTTAGCTTACTTTCTCAAAAGAAAGTATCCATTGAAAATGGACTACTAATGATTTTTTTTAGAACAATCCGTAGAATTTGTGATGCAAATTTCTCTGAGAATTTATTTTTTATGTAGGTTTCTGTGAAATAATTTTGATTCAGAATCTCTGTACTTCTATTTATGCTCGTCCATCCATAGTGTGGTGTCCACAAATGAGTTGTTGCCAAATTGTCTTCAGTTGCAACCATGCAGACCATCGGGAACTGGATGAACAAACAATTAGTTTGTTGCATCCTTTGTTGTGGCATCATAGAATGGTTCTCTTGTATGATGTATGTATTTCTTATGTATTAGCTTGACTGCATCTTTTGAACTTTCCCTCTGGTATTGTGTACTAGTGATCCTAGACACTTTTTTGTTTTGTGTTGAATAATGGTTCACCAGACACTTTTTTATTTTGTGTTGAATAATGGTTCACCAAGGTACATATACGAAGTTCTAATTGCTTTGTTAATTCTTGTCATATGGTGGTAGAAACTCTATTTGTGACTGCTTTCTTATCAGTTACGTGATCTACTGTACTAGGTTTTCTGTACATTTTCATACTTATGGCGAAAATGGACTTTCCAATATTCTGTGATTTGCCTGTAGGTCAGACAAAGCAATTTGAGAGACTTGCTTTTGCAATGTTGCATGGATGATTCTGCTGATATACGGCAAAGTGCCCTTGCACTTCTTGGAGACCTTGCTAGAGTGAGTGAAAAATTGAAACTTTATACTTGTTCATTTAAAAAGGTTTCATGCTGCAGTAGTTCTAAGAATTGCAAAATATTTCCAGGTGTGCCCTGTACATTTGCACTCCCGCTTATCAGAATTTCTAAATGTTGCAGCCAAACAATTGGTAAGTGATTAATTTATTTATCTTTTTGAAACTACAGAGTTCATTTTATTTTACGGACTTTGATCCCCAAAGTCTTTATAGTTTATTTCAGAACCTAAGTCAGTGTAAGGAGGCTGCATCAGTAGCAAATAATGCTTGTTGGGCTATTGGAGAATTGGCAGTCAAGGTCAGTGCAGTCAAGGAAAAGAAGAAGAACAATAATTTTTTTTGGCAATGATGATTTGGCTGCTCCTTCAGATCGCTCAGCTGCGACACTACTTCTCTTTAGGACTCCCGATATCTTCAAGAGATAGCAGAGAGAAGATCCATGATCAGAATCTACTTAAGTAAATATTTCTAATAATTTGGTTAGCAAAAGAAAGATTTATTCCTATTTTCTGGGTACAATCTGTATTTGGATATTTAATGTAATGAAGATGTTGATATGTACTCTATTTTGAGAAATGTAATAAAGATGGTGATATATAATATTAAGTTTTTGGAATGTAATATATACTGTGCAGTATAGAGCATTATAAATGTGCTAATTTGAATAGTATAAAGTGTTATAAATGTGCTGTATTGAGCCTATACATATTATCTATTCATGACGTTTTAAAATTGTTCTGAATTGTGCACTATATATTAACTATTCATAACGCTTTTATAGAAACTATTCATGACGGTTATTTTATGACGCTTTTAAAAAACATTTATAACACCCGTTTTCATAACGGTTGTCGTGGAAAAAAAAGCGTCATGGTTTGTCATCAATGACGCTTTTTAGCCGTCATTAAAAGGGTTTTTTGTTGTAGTG